>CM053792.1:182456953-182659453 GCA_028749045.1 Cupressus sempervirens
AATGCCTCCATATAGAGGTTTGCAATAATAGGGGAGAGTTGGGAACCCATTGCCACACCATCCACTTGTTCATAAATGATACCAAGGAAGGAGAAGAAAGTGGATCATAAGCACATCTCAACAAGAGAGGCCACCTCAACATTCACCTTGTGTTTGACAATATCTATGGATTTAGGAATGGGGACCATGGTGAAGAGGGAAACAATGTCAAAGCTAACCAGGATGTCATTACTATCACATCTAGCATCCTTAATGAATTGGACAAAATGGTTAGAGTCTTTGAAAAAGGAGTGAGAGTTACCAATGTTCATGAATAATAATTTGGCTAGATAGGCTACTAACTTGTATGTTGGGGAACCTTTGTCCATTGCGACCTATAGTAGATACTATAGGTTCCTCGACTTACAAGTTAGTAGCCTATCTAGCCAAATTATTAGTGACGCACATTGGCAACTTTGACTCCTTTTTCAAAGACTCTAACCATTTTGTCCAATTCATTAAGGATGCTATATGTGATAGTAATGACATCCTGGTTAGCTTTGATGTCATTTCCCTCTTCATCAAGGTCCCCATTCCTGAATCCATAGAAATTGTCAAATGCAAGGTGAATGTTGAGGTGACCTCTCTTGTTGAGTTGTCCTTACGATCCACTTTCTTCTCCTTCCTTGGTGTCATTTATGAACAAGTGGATGGTGTGGAAATGGGTTCCCCACTCTCTCCTATTATTGCGAACCTCTACACGAAGGCATTTGAGGAGATTGTGTTACACTCTTTTCCCCTCAAACCCAAGTGGTGGAAGTGATATATAGATGACACCAACATATGTTGGCCACATGGGCCAGACAAGTTGGAAGAGTTTCATGTGCACCTCAACAATTTAGTTCCCATTTCTTTCACCAAGGAGATCGAATCAAGAAATTGCTTACCTTTCCTTGATGTTTTAATCTTAAAAAAACCTGACAGGTCACTTGGTCGACGGGCATTTCACAAAGCTACCCACATTGACCTTTATCTTAATGCTTCCTCACACCACCACCCTAGATAAAAGGTCAGTATCCTCAAAACCTTGGCCTTGAGAGCACTAAGGATCTATGACAATGATAACCTTGACCAAGAACTTCAACATCTCCATCAAGTTTTCAAGTGGAATGGATATTTGAGCAGACAAATTGCTAAAGTCTTCCACTTGGCCAAATCTCTCCATCTTTTTCCACCCAACAGTGCTCCCTTTATCGATGAGACCTTCCCATTCTTCTCCATCCCCTATGTGATGCAGAGCCACACTTTGAAAAACTCAGGAGGAATCAGTCACTCCACTGAGTTGCTGCAAGGGGCATCTACAACCTTCAGGATCACACACGATATATTATAACCACCCATTGTGATTTGAACCAAATATTCTTATCATTATTATTATTATAAAAACACAACCATAGATACCTTAAACTGAACTCATAAGACTCCTATAACAATCCACTAGATTCAAAACTTTGAAAATAAATCCCTCCAAAAATTTCTTCTTGCTCCCTCCGGATAGACCTGCACTCAGACATGAATAACTTTCGAACCAGAAAAGATTTACTCAATCCAACCCTTGAGATTTGGCATAACTAGGTTTCAAACAACATATAAATTTTTTAGAGAAATCCAACGGTTCAAACTCAAGATATTGACCCCGTATTAGAGTACATTTTTCTGCAAAACATTGCTTCTTGCTGTCTCTAGATAGACCTGCACTCAGACATGAATAACTTTTGAACCAGATCAAAACTCTTCAATCGCTCTAGTGAAGATGGGCATAATTAGGCCTATAATAACATATCCAAAGCTCATGAAAATCCAACAGTTCATTTGGGAGATATTACCCATGCACTGAGACTAATTTTTTGCGAACATCCCGAATTCGACCCAAAACTAAAACTTTTAAAAAATTTTTCTGCAAACTATCAACTTGTTTCTAGTGAGAAGATAAGAAAAATTCGTTCAAAACTCAGACCATCGAAAACTTGCACAAAGACAAAATGAAAAAACATTCCATATCTCTCCAAATTCGATTTTTCTGTCTTACATAGCCGACTGGCTCTCTTTTAAAACTGATTTTCTTTTCCTATTAAAGGATGTGAAATGTTTTCTTCTTATTTTAGAAAAGAAGAATGTCTTCTATCCAAAAAAAGGATAAGAATCTGAAACATTTTTCTACCAATATTAGACAGTCATTTTCTAAGTCAGGAATATTCCAAAAACTGCCTACTACCTATTATTGGATTCTAAAAATCATTAAACACTCCACCTACGAACTAAAAAAAAACTATTCTAATTTAAGATCCACACACCTAGTCCTAGGTGGCTATATCTGGAGAGCTTATCGAACTGCTACTCTAGGTATGCCACCAGATGTAGGACGTTATTAAAAACTTCAAAAACTAAAAGCATTTAAAACATAACATTAAATTCCCTATTACATTTTCAACAATGTTGCCTCCTATAGCGTTTCTCTTCTCTGCCACTGCAGCACTATGTAGCTGAGATTTCCCACAAGATCTCTAAACTTCTTAACAAAAAGGGCATTAGAGTGGCATTCAAGCCCATATCCACTTTAAGGCACCGCATCCCTCTCATTAAGGACCATAGGGATGCTCTTACTAAGTCTAGGGTCTACAAAGTCATGTGCTCTTATGGAACCCCTTACATTGTAGAAACTGTTCACTCATTCAACACTAGAATCAAAGAGCATGCTACTGACATCAAACATGAACAGATTCTCAAGTCAGCACTTGCTAAGAATTCTTCCTTGACCAAGCATCACATATGCTTAGAGGACACCCAAATTATGTATAGAGAGGATAATTTCTTCAAACACAAGCTCAAAGAGGCCATCAAAATAAATAACAACCCCTCTAACCTCAATCAAGATGAGGGTTGAAGCTTAAGCACATCTTGGCATCCATTATTGTCTTCCCTTCGCAGCAACAACCCTATGCCTTGATCGTCTTTCTGTGCCTTTCTCCATCTCTTTGGTTTCTCTTCCCCTTTTGTGCATTTCCTTGGTTCTCTCCCCCCCGCTCTTCCTCATTCCTTGTCCTCCCTTATTCCCTTCTTCCCCTTGTCATCTTACCCCAGGTTGAGGCCTTCGTTCTCTTCTCTCTGTTTTAGTCTCATGGTTCTTATCCCCTTCTTTCTTTTTATGTTTTTGTAGGTCATCTCTCTATGCTTTATTTTCTTGTCGTATTTGTTAGGGCTCATCTCTCTTCTCTCCCTCATCTTTCCCCTTGTTATTTTAATTTTATTATTGTCTATTCTTATTCATTATTTCTATTTATTTTCTCTTATGTATTTATTTTCCTTATTATTTTTATGTATTTCTTATTTTCTAATTTATTATTTACTATTATTATTTGGGTTATCATTATACATACATATGTGTGTGTGTGTGTGTGTGTGTGTGTGTGTGTGTGTGTGTGTGTGTTATTGTTATTATTATTATTTTTCCACACACATGCACACACACACATATGTATATATACACATATATGCATATATATATACATTTCTTACACACACACACACACACACACACACACACACACACACACACACACACACACACACACACACACACACACACACACACATAAAATCTTATACCCATCTACACATATGTAGGTTGGGGTGTATATATACACACTTTATATATATATATATAAATTTACACCTTTGATTATATATATATATATATATATATATATATATATATATATATATATATATACTTTTTCTTTTTGCGTGTTGTCATGTTTTCTCTTTTATGCATCTATAGTGTTTTTATATATTTGTGCATCGATATATGTGCTCCTTATTTGTATACACCCACACACACACACACACACACACACACACACACACACACACACACAGGTATTCATCTTCTTTGGGTATATGTATTTGTAGATTATTATTATTATTATCAATTATATTATTTTTTAGTTCTAATATTTTATTCATTTCTTTGTTATTATTTATTACTATTTTTAATTAATTTGTTTTAATCTAATTTTAATTCCTATTATTATTATTACTATTATTTTTGTTTATTATTATTATCATGATTCACTTATTTATTCATTTGTTGAGTTATCATTACTTATTCTTTCCAAATTATTATTTTTGTATTTTTATTTGTCTGACTTATTAGTTCCACTTTTTTGGAGTGGTTTTCAATCAGTCTTTTATTTTTTAAGATCAGATTCATGTATTGTCACCTTTGTACTTTTTTCTCCCTCCTCACCCAAACTCCACCCCACCTTTCTTGTTCCTTTTTAGTAATCTGCTAGATCTACAACTTATCATTTTTTGTTCTTCATGTTCTCTTGCATCTTGATGATGGATCATGTAGTATGATCTGAAACATTGATGGTAAAAAACTATACACAATCAAATCTAGAAATTAAAACTCATTTTCATGGATTGTGGAAATCTTATAGATTTGAAATTTAAAGAAGTGTAGTTTTCTGAAGGAGTTGGTGTACTTGAGATTAGTAGTTTCACTAAGAGGTGTAAAAATGGACCCTGCAAAAATGAAAGCTATCCTTGCATGGCCTACTCCAAGGAGTGCAACTAAGGTAAGATATTTTCATGGATTGGATAGTTTTTATAGAAAATTTATCAGAGGTTTTAGTAGTATTCGTGGACCCTTGACTGAAACAATTAGAGGGGATAAGAAATAATTCAAGTGGATTGTAGGACTGGATAAGAGTTTTAATAAAATAGAAAGTCACAAAGCAACCTATTTAAGAACTTCTAGATTTTAATAAGGTGTTTCAAGTAGATTGTGATGCTAGTGGTACTACAATAGGAGTTGGATTGAGTCAAGAAAGTAGACCTATTTCTTATTTCAGTGAGAAATTGAATGATGCCAAAATAAAGTATTCTATTTATGATCAAGAATTTTATGCTATAGTCTAGACATTGACGAAGTGGAGACACTATATTCTTCTTAAGGAGTTTTTTTTGTATACTGATCATCAAGATTTGTAATAGTTGAACAGTCAAGGAAAATTGAATCAAAGGCATTTGAAGTGGGTTGAGTTTTTACAAAGTTATACATTTGTTTTGAAACATAGGAGTGAGAAGTGTAATAGAGTTGTAGATGCTCTTAGTAGAAGACAACTTTTGCTGACAAATATGTAGATTGAGGTGGTTGGGTTTGAGGAACTCAAGAATTTGTATCTAGAGGATCCTTATTTTGGTAAAGCTAGGAAAGCTTGTATAGAACTTGTTACACATGACATGAAAAAGTGGTTAGATTTCATAATATAGGATGGAATGCTATTAAAAGGAAGTTAGTTGTGTATTCCAAGAATTTATATGAGAGATAATCTCATCAAGAAGAAACATAGTGGAGGATTGTATGGAAACTTTGGTAGAGATACAACCATTGATTTGGTTGCTCAAAATAATTACTATCCATAGTTTCAACAAGATGTCAAGAAGTTTGTACAAATCTGTAGAGTATGTCAGATCACAAAAGGAGTAAAGAAAAATATGGGATTGTAGCAACCATTACATTTACTTGAGAAGCTATGGGAAGATGTTAGAATGTATTTCATTTTTGGTTTAGAAAGGGCTCAACAAGGACATGTTTTTGTATTTGTGGTGGTTGATATATTTTCAAAGATGACACGTTTTATTCCCTGTAAGAAGATTAGTGATGGTGTTCATGTGGAAAAGTTTTTTTTCAAAGAAGTGATGAGACCACATGGTCTGCCAAAGAGCATAGTTTTTGATCGAGATACTAAGTTTTTTGGGTATGTCTAGCATACACTGCGGAAGAAGTTAAAGACATATTTAAAGTTCAATTCATCACATTATCCATAGACTAATGAACAAACAAAAGTTCTGAATCAAAGTTTGGGGGATTTCCTAAGATGATTAATTGGAGACAAACCAAATGATGAGATTTGATTTTACCATAGGAAAATTTTGTATACAATAATTCTATCAACATGAGTACTGGTAAATCATGATTATAGATTGTATATGATAGAAGTCCAAGAAATGCTTCAGAATCAAGATAGTTTGATAAAGGGAAAATAAGGAGTGCTAGAGCAGAAGATTTTTCTAAACATTTGAAGCACATCCATTAGGAGGTGAGGAAGCACATTACAAGATGAATACACAATATAAGGCTAAGGTAGATGTAAAAAGGAGGTATAAGGTATTTCATATTGGAGATGAAGTCAATATTCATTTTACAAAGGAGAGATTTCAAGCTAGTACATATAATAAGATGAAAATGAAGAAGTTTGGACCATGCAAAATACTGAAAAGGCATGATTCTGGGAATGACTATGAAGTAGAGTTTCCAGTTGAACTAAATATTTCACTAGTGGTCAATTTTTTAGATTTGATAGGATATTATGAAGAAGGTGATGGAAATGAAGTTGCAAAAGTATAGTATAGTATTCTAACATCTACTTCAACTATAAAGGAGATTGAAGAGATATTGGAAAGTCATGTTGGAAGAAGCACAAGGAACATAACCTATGAAGAGTATTTTTTCAAATGGAAAGGGAGGATAGTGGAGGATTCATCATGGCTAGCATGAGAGGAGGTTGATCATTTTTGATTTTCTTCTGACTACCTGAGATGTGATAGGGTCACCTCTCAAATTACCCTAGGTCTATGATGTAGGAGCATCCTGGGTGTAAGGGAAATCTTGCATCACCCAAAAATATTTTTATTTCTTGTTTTGTCTTTTTTATAAGGGCTATTCTAGTGTAGAGTTGTTATTTGTGGAGTCTTACTAATTTTAGTAAGTTGGTATGATGTGCTCAGATTGTTCTAGTCTCACATGTGGAGGTTCATCTTAGCCATATCAACCTCCTAGATGAGTTTCATTATCAGATCACACATATTAGTGTAGTTATTGTAAATTTTTGCTATAAATTTTGGATATCCAAACCTTAGGTCCAAAGATGAATGCCCAAATGGCTCTAAAATGAGGTCAAACCTTAAAAAATAGATGCTTGTACAATTATCTCTTGTAGAACTTTAGCCAAGGATTTTAGAATGGGGTTATAGTAGCCTATTAGGTGAACAATTTTCTAGTTACGGTCTCTAGAAACAGGCCCATCTAAAAATATAATTTGTAATTTATCTTGAGTTGATTCTATGTAATAAAGTGTAATAGAATAATATAATATGAGGTCGGCCGACCTCAAGGGTTAGACCTTAGTGTCTAGAACCTTATCAAGTAGTGTAAAATTCCTATATAAGGAACACCCATAGGTTTTCTAGGATAGTTCTTAGTGATAGTCACAACTCTATCTTGTAGACAATTGTAAGGAAGGTGCTCATGCGGGTTGGCATATTGCAATTTTGAAATTTTTCATTTTTGGAAATAATAAGAAGCCCATATTTTTTTCTTTTAATTATTTTTTGTTTCTCTCTTTTTGTTGTGTGTTGTGGTATTAAGGGGAGCACCCTTCATCACTTTAGTAGCATTGATGACGTGTGGAAGTGTATATAAATATTTTAGTTTTCAACTTCACATCACACATTTGTGTTTGTGTCATTCAAGTTCCATCCATAGGTATGATGCCCATCATATTTAGGTCCTACCTTTGAAAGAGTTCTTATATATTTTATGGGCATTATGGAAACCCTGTGATATTGTTATCAGCATTTAACTATGTGATTTTGAGTCAAACTCATTAACCCATGTTTCATGAGTAGTGATTCAACATGAATCCATCTCTCATAAGAATAAATGGAACACTTAGCACTCATTGGATCTACGTGATGCTCATAGGGGTGAAGCACTAGGACTTCCTGGGAGGTCACCCATCACAGTACTACTCCAGCCTGTACATTCTTAACTATGGAGTTTCCTCCATAGTTAAACCCAAAGCTTGCAAACCAATTATGGAAACCTTTTATTCTTTCTATCTTGATTATCTTTATTAGCTCTATTGTAATTCATATGTTTAGGAGTTCTTTCTTCTATTGTAGTCACTCTACAACTATTTAGTATTGTGGTTATGTAAGCCCAATTCTAGGTTGGTTCTCATTCTCATGACTTGGCTATTTCTCTTCTTGATTGGCTCTTATGTCCCAACTACTTAAAATCCCTTCAAGAATATCTTCCATTGAACTAATGAGTCAAGATGCATATAATTGATGGGTAAGTACCAATTTTGGGACACATCAGTGATGATACATTGACAATTTGCTTCCATGTCTCAACTCCTCACATTCACCAAACTATTTGTTCCATTTTGTTGAGGATGTCATGTTCTCTTCGTCATAAAGTATTTTCTTTCCTTCTCAAATTTTATCAGTTTTTAAATCTAATTCTCCAATATTTCTCTTTTCTTTAAAACTGTGTCTAAAAAAGTTGTTAAGATTTAATTGTTGTAAAATGATGAGTTTACATTCTATGCAAAGATATGATCTTTGGGAAGGCTCTTTCCTAGACAGGCCCTCATGTAAGCACATACTTTTCCTAATTTATTTGATGCAATGATAAAATATATGCAAAGTAAATATTTTAGACACATACAACATGTTTTGAGTGCTCATTCAAGGGTATCAGACGAAGAGACAATTGGGCTAATTAGAAACAAAGTGAATGCTTTGCTTCTACTCCTTGAATAAGAAAATTATGCGTATCTTTCTCAACTAGAAATACTTCCTAATTTGAACAAGGTGGTGCAAGTTTTGGATGGTGATGACACAAGTGCTATTATTCGTTCATTTGATGCCACCCTAGTTGTAATGGAGGAATGCATTTTATGATTACCAAGGGATAATTTTAAAGTTTTTGTGACTAGTTTTGACAATTTTTTGACTATGAAGTTTGGCATTCTTTATCTTTGGCTCCATTCTATGTTTTAGTGTTTGTGGTTGGTGATAGAGTTGCAAAATTCAAGATATGTGATATAGTTTTTTCTTAGCTCCATTCCAAATTGATGATCTTGGTCAAATTTTAATGGCTATATGAGATGGTTGGTCCTCATTAATAAAATTACATATTTTGTGGTGACACTACTTGACCTTTGTTTTGTTTTGAAAGTGTTTTATCTATACTTACACTCACTCTATTCTTCATTGTTGTATTTGGGATGTTTATCCCTTGGTTTTTCAAATATTTTGGTATTTGATTAAGATTTTAGGATAGTTTCTTGATGAGCATTACCTTGTACATATTAAGTTATTAAGAATCTTTTTTTATCTCTTCCTTAATGGTAATTATATATGTATGTATGTATGTATATTTATATGTATATGCATAATTTTTTCCTTTTGTTAATTTTTTTTGTAGACCTAATACAAGTGTAGGCAACCCTACATGTTTGAAATGTAACAATTTTGGCCACATTGCAAATAATTGCAGGTTGAGAACTAATTAGACTAATTAGAAATATGCAAATTTTACAAATGCAATAATTATGGACATAGCTATAAATTATAGATTCTATAATGTTGAAATGAAATTAAATAGTTTAGTAAACTAGAACTATTAGAAAGTAAAGCATGCTGATATAATTGAGAGGGGGGAGGGAGAGGGGGGTGAATCAATTATGCACTTTAAACAACTTTTTACCCAATTATGGATATCATTTACAAATCTTAAACTCACATAGATCAGTAAAATAAGAAGTAAAATCATGCACAACATAAAGAAATAACATCATATTTTGCTAACTAAGGAAACCCTAGGCAAGGGAAAACCTTTTTGGGGATGGTACCCACAAAATGATCCACTAATCAAAAGTATCCTGCTAAAGATATTTACCTTATTAGGAGTCTATTACATCCATATAGTGTATCTATCCTTGTGAGAGGACTAAGACTTGTTAGAAGCCTCAACCCTATTAGGAGTTGTAATTGCAATACAAAATACAAGAAGAGCCTACTATTGAAAAATGCATATGTTGGAAACAATTCTTCAATTGTATGTTGTCATTGATGTTATACAAATGTTAGTATTAACCAATCAATGAAGAGTTTTCAGTATTAACATTGTATATTTTAGTATTGACCAAGCAATCAGGCAATGAAGAACTTTCAATGTTAACCAAGCAGTTGGTTAATGAAGGATATCCCTCTTGCAGTAGTAACCGAGTAGTTGGGCATCAAAGGACTTGCAGTATTAACCAAGTGGTTAGGCATCAAAGAACTCAATATTAACTGAGTGATCAATTTTAGTATTTGATTGAGTGACAACAAAATGCAATTGTCTAATAGTTAATTGATTAAGGGAAACTATTCTGATATTTATTGACTATCTAAAAGGGTATTCAAGCCAATTTGTCCAAGCTTAAGATAATAAGAAAGGTTAAGTTGTGAGGATAGAATGTACAAGTGAAATATGAAAAAGATGGATATGTGAGCGAAGAAAAAATAAGAAAGTGTGGAAGATAAGCTACAAAGAACATCTGATTAATAACGATCCAAAGGTCAATCCAGAACAAAGATCTAAATCTGCAATGTTATTTGCTTCATAAATTAGGTCGAATTACTGTTACCTTCTAACCATTGTAGTAGTAAATAAATATCTTAATAGAGTTGACTTAAAAATCATATTTTAAATCCTCTAACAAGGTAAAATTTCAAGATTGAAGTGTTTGAAGACCTCTAACTAGGCTACTCCTAACAGGGTGATCTAAATCCTCTAACAAGGTCATACTTAACAATATGTTTTGAAACATTTAATAGGGTTGGCTCCTAACAGGGCTCACTTCAGAAGAGTGAAATATTGAACTAGTTGTATGGTGGTTTTCCCAAATTGGGTTTCTACTTTAAATCTTATGTCATCTGTGTTCATGTAATTTTCTTTATGCTTTATGTTTTTGGAACTAACTAAAGGCTAAAATAAATTAAAAATTGTAAGATTACTTTGTTAATTGAGTGAGAATAATATTCTAGTGTTAATCGAGTTGGATAATATTGCATGATTAGTGAAAAGATTGATTTGACATCTAGGGACATGGAATTGTTTTTGTGGTAACTGATTCACCCCTCCCCTCTCAGTTACTCTCTTAATTTCCAAAAATTGGTATCATAGCATTTGGTTCTTGCACAAAAGGTTTCAAGGAGCTAAGTTAAAGATTAGGATTTCATACAAAAGGGAGATTCCCAAACTTAATAGAGACAACTTCTTTACATGGTAGGAGTTGATGAAGTTGCACCTATCAAGCATTAGTGATATTGGTTTGTTCTTACATGTGACACCACATAAGCCTATGACTATGGAGAGGATGAAAGAAACAAAGGATCACAATATAATGATGATTGATATGGCTTCTTCTCTCAACTATTCTAAATTTGATGAGGTTAAAGATTTTCCTACCGCAATTCAAATATGGGAAAAGCTATAGAGAGTCTATGGAGGTGATAAAAATGTGCAAAGAGCAAAGGTAGAAAATTTGAGAGGAAAATTTTATCGAATGAAAATGAAAGATGGTGGAAACACTATCCAATACAATGAAAGAATCAAAGAAAGTGAAATTACAATCAAAATTGTAGGAAGAGACATAAATGATGAGATAGTGGTAAATAAGGTACTAAGAACTCTTCTTCCTATTTATGCAATTAGAGTTTTAGAAATTTAAGAGATGAGATGCAATCCTAAAAATAAAATAACCTTGGATGCACTTGTGGGAAGATTAACTACTTTCAAGTTGGATAACTTAGATAACTATGCTCCTAATCCTAGCAAATTTAAATTTGCATTCAAAGCCAAACTGACTCTTGGTAGAAAAGGAGGAAATTCAAATGGAAAACATCTTGAAAATGATGAAGAAGATGAATTAGATGAAGACTTTGAAGTCATTGAAGACCTACTTTCTAAAAGAGTATCAAATGTGAAAGGAAAATTCAGAGGTAAAATTCCATTGATTTTTTTTCTCATGTGAAGAGGTGGTCATATTTTTGCAAGATACCTGAATAAAGAAGATAAATATGAGAAAAGGAATCATAGGTTGAAAGGAAAGGAAGACATCAAGAGATACAAGGACTGCAAAGATAAAGGTAAGAAATCTTGTTACATTTCTAAAGGCTCTGATAGTGATGATAATGAAGAAGAAGTAGTTTACATTGATGTTATGGATGAATCTAATAATGAGGAAAATGAATACATGGATCAAAGATAGTGGTTTTTCCCATCATATGACTAGTGAAAAGACTATGTTTGAACATTTAGAACACTATGATGGTGGAAGTGTTAGATTTGGAAACAATGAACCATGTTATGTAAAAAGGAAAGAAATCATAACATTAACTAAAGGAATCAAATACAAAAATTCCTATTGGGTTGAGGGGTTAAGAAGTAATCTACTCAATGTAGCAGAACCAAACAATATAGGATACAAGGTAGAATTCATGAATGAAAAAGTTAAACTATTGGATGGAAAAGGAAACCTAATTGGGACTGATAATTAAACAAAAGGTAATTTTTTTTACGTAGATCTCATTGAAAGTACATATTTACTATCTCAAATAGAGGAGAGTTGGCTATGGCATAAAAGGATGTGTCATGTTAATTTTGATAATCTGGTTACCATAAGAAAGAACGAAAGAGCAAGAGGCATACGTTGTCTATAGAAATCCATGATGGGCATATGCAAAAAATGTCAAATTGGAAAGATGAGTAAAAGAAGTTTCAAAAGTAAGTCCTAAAATTCTAAAGAAGTTTTGGAACTTGTTCATATAGATCTTTGTGGGACAATAAGTATAGAATGCTACCATGGAGATATATACTTCATTCTATTTGTTGATGATCATTCTAGAATGATGACTGTAATGTTTTTGAAAGATAAGTCTGATGCTTTTCAAAAGTTCAAATGGTATTTGGCTAGAGTTGAGAAAGAAATAGGGAAGAATCTAAAAATCCTAAGATCAAATAGAGGAGGTGAATTCATCTCAAATGAATTCAATGAATTCAATAGTGAAAGAAGAATCAAAAGACATATATCAACACCTAGTTCATTGAATTCATCTCAAATGAATTCAATGAATTCTACAATGAAAGAGGAATCAAAAGACATGTATCAACACCTAGAACACCAAAAAAAAATGGTATAGTAGAAAGAAGGAACAAATCCACCATGGAGAGAAGCAATCATCACAAAAGTTCATACACTTAATCAAGTTCAATTGAAGAAAGGTACAAACACAAAACCTTATGGATTATGGTATGGGTGAAAACCTAATGTTTGTTATCTTAGAGTATTTAGAAGCAAATTCTATATCTTGAAAGATGTAAGGAAAGGAATGCTAGATGCAAAAAGTGATGAAGGTATTTTCCTAGATTACTCTAAAAAAATTAAGGCATACAAATGTTTGAATCTTTCCACTCAAAAAATAATACAAAGTGCACATGTGAAGATTGATGAATTTGTAGAAAGAAGTGAAGAATAGAGCAACAAGGAGCTTGTAGACTATATAAAGTTTTTTTTACTATGAGGAGTAACTTGAGACTTTACATAAAATAGTTAAAGTCAATCAACAACAAAGTGAACCTATCAAATCACTAGTAGTACAACCTGAGTCATAGACAAAGGCATCTGAGCCACATACAGTTCAACCTGAGTTGCAGCCATAGACAGTGCGACTCGAGTCATAGGTAGTGCAACCTGAGTCATAGTTAGAGGAACTTGAGTTACATTTAGATCATCTAGAAGAGCTCGAGAAAAAGGAAAAAGATCATGAAGAACCAAGTGAACCAATTTCAAAGTCAAGACTTGAAAAATATGTTAGAAGACATCATGCACCTAAAAAAAATTGGAGGAGAGATAGAAGGCATAATAACAAGGAAAAAATTAAAAGGTACATGTTTTCGTAGTGAATTTGAACCTAGATCTAAGAAAGATGCATTAGAAAATGAAGGTTGAATAGAGGGAATGGATGAAGAAATTGAGAAAATTGAAAAGAATAAAACCTGGCCTCTTGTACCTAGACCTAAGGATAATAATGTGATAGGTACAAAATGGATATTCAAAATGATACAGGAGCATCTTGGGTTTCCTTGTTATCCTACTCATTTTTGTTCATTCTGCATGTGGATAATGAGTTACTGTAGCTCTAGTGGATGTCGAGTTACTGTAGCAATCTAGTGTTGATTGAGCGTTCCTTCATGTGTCGAGTTACCTAGTGTATGCCAAGTGACTCTTCATGTACCAAGTTACCATGTGTATGCTGTGTGACCCTTCATGTGCTGAGTTTTCTTGTTTATGCTGAGTGTCAACATTTGGACATGATTTCTATGAGCCAACTTGCAAGATTTATTTTGATCACAACATTTATGTTAAGATCTTTTCTTGGGATGTGTCTAGACCATTGTTGGGTCAGCCTTCCTCTTATGTAATGTTCTAGAATGATCCATAAGCCATTTTGTTAAGTATATATAGAGTGTTTAGGCTTAGAGTTAGGACAATTTTTGGGGGAGGATTTTGGAGCAGAATGCAAAAGTTTGGAAATTTTGTTCCACATGTATCTAGAGTTGCAAATTCGATGTTGAATCTTTAATCTTGAATATATTTTATATTTGGTCAAAACAGAAAAGGCCTTACAGCTGGGAATATATGCTAATTATTTGATGAATCAATAAGTGTTTTCTCTTCTTCCGCCTTTGGTTGTTGTTCTGTGTGTTGTGTTTCTACTGTGTTAACTCTTGCAAGGTGGTTTGGATAGTTGGGTGTGCCTTTGACCCTAGTTATTCATCCCTCCCTATGTCAGGTGGTATTAGAGCTTGAGGTTCATCTTTGTGGTGATTGGATTGTGTAGAACCTTGAGTGAATTGGGTCATAGGGTTGTAGATCTATAGATTTGACCTATAACTTGTAGAGGGTTATGATCTTGTAGGAACTTGATTTGTAAAGATGGTTTGAGATAGAGGAAATGTTGATAATGCAATATTAGATATATTGAGACAAATTGCAGCCATATTAGATGCTGTAGAGATTGCCTAGAGGAGAGGAGCACATCTAGACGATGTAAGTAATGATGAAGTAGTAGCACCAAACCCTAATCCATAACTTGAAGAAGACCAAGATGAAGCAAGGTTGTTAAGAGTGTTGTCTAGGGAAAATTCAAAGCCTGTTGTAGAAGTTGTTCCTTATGATGGAAAGTTGGATAGCAATGCTGTATTAGATTGGATCTCAGATATGGAGAAGTTCTTTGAGTATGAAAACACTCTTGATAATAGGAAAGGGAAGATTGCAATTATGAGGCTGAAAGGTCATGCTTCACTATGAGGAGCATTTGCAAACTGATAGGCAAAGGAGAGAAAAAGAGAAGATCAAGACTTGGCTAAAGATGGTGAACAAGGTAAAGAAAAAATTCCTTCCTATTGATTACCAAGTTAGTTTATTGAGAAAAATGTAAAATTTTAGGCAAAGAGACATGACTGTGAAGGAGTATACTAAGGAATTCTATAGGTTGTATATCAAATCTAGACATGTGGACGATGATGTTGAGAAAATTGCAAGATACATAAATGGATTGAGATCTAGAATACAAGATGACATAAGTTTTGTGAAGTTGGAAACTATGGAAGAAGTATACCAATATGCCTTGAAGGTTGAGGAGATCTTGACAAAGAAGCATGAACAAAGACAAAGAGGTAGAGGTGGTCGATTCCAAAGAGGTAGAGGTAGATCTTATGGTGAAGGTGGTAGAGCTGACAATTTTGAATAGGATAAAGAAAAATATGAGTGGAAGAATGATGAAAAAGGTAAGACCAAATGGAAAAGTGGTAATTCTTACCAAGGAGGTACAAATTCTTACTAAGGAAGAGGTAATTCTTATTCCAGAGGTGTTTTTCATGGTAATTGTTTCAGATGTGGTAAAGAGGGACATAGATCTTTTGAATGTAGATCCTCTGAAAGAGGACGAGGTAACATAAATGCTATGATTCAAGAAGATGATGACAGTTTACCAAGTGGACCTAAGGCTGGAGAAAGTCTAATGGTGAGAAAAACCTTATGTAATAAGGGAAGTGATGAGGAACCTATTTTAAGGAGAAGTCTTTTCAAGACAAGATGTAAGATGGCTTAAAATGCTGCGAAGTGATCATTGAAAGTGGAATTTCTACAAATTTGACATCAAAAGAGCTGGTTACAAAGTTGCAATTGCAAAGGTTGAAGCATCCTAAACCCTATCATGTTTTATGGATCAAAGATGAGCATAAGATATTGGTAAGTGAGAAATGCCTTGTGAAGTTCAAGATTGGACATTACTTTGATGCAGTTTTGTGTGATATTATGTCTATGGATTGTTGTCATATTCTATTGGGTAGACCTTGGAAATATGATAGATATTCTATACATGATGGAAGATTGAATCAATATACTCTTTGGGTGAATGGGAAGAAACAAATATTGTTTCCTTTAATTGAAAGTCTAGATGAGGTTAATTGTACTGCTGTAAAAATTTGCATGGTTAATGGGAAACAATTTGAAAAGGAAATGAAAGAGAATCAAGTTCAATTTGCTATGATTCCAAAGAAATTGAGTTGTGTCAATAGTAACCAAGTGCCAAAAAATAGTGTTAATTGAGTGCTAGATAGTGGTGATTGAGTGATAGTTGATAGTATTGATCAAGTACCACAAGAAATTATAGAATTGCTAAATGAGTATAAAGAGATTGTTGTAGAGGATATACCTAATTGTTTACCTCTAGTGAGAAGTATAAGTCATTGTATAGATTTGATTCATGGAGCTAGTTTTTCAAACAAAGAACCATATAGATTGACACCTATAGAGAATGAAGAAATTAATAGACAAATACATGAGTTGTTGCAGAAAGGTTTGATCAGAGAAATATTGAGTCCATGTGTTGTACCTAATGTATTAGCACCTAAAAGGAATGGAGAATGGAGAATGTGTACTGATTCCAGAGCTATTAACAAGATCATAATGAAATATATATTTTCTATGTCGAGGATGGATGAAATAATGGATTGTTTGAGTGGAGCAAAGTATTTTATAAAGATTGATTTGAAGAGTGGCTATCATCGGATCAGAATTAAAGAATGTGATGAATGGAAGACTGCTTTCAATGCAAAAGATGGTTTGTATGAATGGTTGGTTATGCCATTTGGTTTGACTAATGTACCTAGTACTTTCATGAGGTTGATGAATGAAGTTTTGAAAATATTTTTGGGTAAGTTTGTGATTGTTTATTTAAATGATATTTAGATATTTAGTAAGACTAAGGAAGAACATCTTCAACATATTAGACAAGTATTTTAGAGGTTGAAAGAGGAAAAGTTATTGATTAATTTGAAAAAGTGTTCTTTTATGCAAGAGGAGATTGTGTATTTAAGATTTGTGATTTTAGCTGATGGATTGAAGATGGATCTTGAGAAGGTTAAAGCAATCTTGGAATGGTCCATAGCTGAGAATATGGGTGAGGTAAGATCATTTCAGGGTTTGGCTAGTTTTTACAGAAAGTTTATAAAGAATTTTAGTTATGTTTGTAATGCTATGACTGAGACAATGAGGGGAGAAAAAAAGGAATTCAAGTGGACACATGGAGTGTAGGAGTTGATAAAATCCAACTCTATAGTCACCAAGATCACCTACATGGAAATAGCTTGCTGAAGAGAAACCGAAGGAGCAAGAGCTTGAAGCAAACAATGCAAGAGAAAATATTTCACAATAGGAGAATGAAATTTCTATGTGAATGGATGATTTTACAATGAGAGAGAGACCAAATATAAAGGTCTCATGGAAGCTTGTAGAACAAGCTAGAAAGTGGTAGAAGATAAGGTTGACAACCAAGCATCCACAAAAAGGTGGAACATGCTAGAAGGGAACAAACTTCTATGTTTTCAACAACTAACCACTACAACTATTAAATACTAAATATTAAATAAATGCATTAACCTAAGTAAGCTTAAGTAAATAGAATAGATAATTAATAAATAAATAATTATTTACTCTAACACCCCCCTTAAGTGCAACTTAGGGGAATGCCTTAAGCTCACAAAACTAAGATGAAATGCAGAATGGGTCCTGACAACGAGGCCATGTTAGGTACCCATGTACAATGCAAGAAAAAAAATATGAAGTGAAGGAAGGAAGGCCTCAACCAATCCCCCCAAGGAAAAATTCCATTAAAAAAGAGTCAAGAGACCTGCTCAAAACCATAAGTACAACTAGGCCCCCCCCATGAGAGATACTAAAGCCTCCCCAAAATAAAGGAGCCCTTGAAGGAGGGATCAAACCAATGCAACTCCAATGAGGAAGAAACAAGGGTACATAAAAAGGGAAACCCCAAATGAAAGGAAAAAATGGAAAGCCTAGCTGATGCCCAGAGGAGAATGTATGAGGAACTGGAAAGGGAATCCCCAAGGCAGGTGTGATGACACTGTCATGAATGTCCACTTTAGTATCAGTAACAAGTGCACCTAGAGTCTTAATGATTGAAGTTGGAGGATCAAGCAGAGTAGAAGAAGAATCCCATGGAAGAGAAAAGCCATCAACTAGATGTGGTGTGGAAGTCAAAATAGGGATCTCAGAAACAATACAAAGGTTCAAGTATCCTGACTGCACCACATGATGTTCCTGCAAAAGAGAATAAGTGTGCTCCAACAATGAAGATGTGGACCAAAGTGTGAGAAGGTGTAGAGATGAGTGGAAGGATCAATGGCCCCTGTAGCAATAAGACCTCCTATTGCAAGATCTCGAATGAAGACTGAATCAACAGTGAACTCAACTGTCTTCCCTGATCCACTACAAGTAATCTGAGAAATTGAGAGAAGATTGGTAGACAAAGATGGAACATACAATACATCATTGAATATACCATCCTGGATGTGAACTGAACCTTTCCCATAGACTGGTAGTGTAGTGTTATTCCCCATGAGAATATGAGGAATAGGAGAAGCCTCAAGAGTAGAGAAGATACCTTGAGAAGATGTCATATGGTGAGAAGCATCTGAATCCAATATCCAAGGAACCTATGAAGGAGATGCAATGGAAGCCTGTAATGCATGACCATTTATAAGATTTGATGTGGATGGAAAAGATGTGGAAGAATACTGAAAGGTAGACCCCTGTGAGGTAGAAGAGGATGAAGAAGAAATAATGCTTTTCTAAAGAAGAGTTGGCAAATTTGCAATTTGTTTCTCATAGCCATCAAATCTCTTCTGAAAACAATGTGCCTCATCATGAGATTCTTTCCCACAATAGGAATAGGTAGGAGTCTCAGTCTTCTTTTTGTCCTTCTTCTTAGAAGATGATGAACCAGTAGAAGAGGGATATGATATTTGCTTCGACTTCTACTCCTGTGTAAGCAATGCTTATGACTGTGAACTTGAAAGTGAATCCATATGATTGATCTTGGATTGTTCACGAGTTAATTGATCACAAAATGTCTCAAAAGAAGGCATCCTATGTCTATCACCCAATGCATCCATAGTGGAGTATAAAGTGGAAGAGAAGATCTGATACTGTCCCCTCAACTTTGAGAGTATAAAAAAGATACACTCATCATCTGTCTTGGTTTTCCCACATCCAGGCAAAAGTGTATGCAAAGATTTGAATTTCATCAAGAAGTCCTCAATCATGGGAAAGCTATCAAGTTTCAAAGAAGTCAACTCTGCATCTAGATGAAATGCCCGAAACTCGTCAAAAAAGCCTAAAATTTGAGCCAATAAGCTCGTGGAGTAGTCAAACCATCCAAGTGAAATAGTAGATTGTCTAAAATGTTCAGTGCAATCAATCCCATGACCTCATCCATTTTGTTCCTATGTTGAAGAACCTCAAAAGATCATGTAATAATAGGTTTATTCTCATCTAGACATGACCATAAGCCCCTTGACATGAGAAGCCGTGTCATTTGTGCCTTCCAGGTGTGATAGTTGTGTGGTGTGAGATAGGTCACAGATGGATCTGCCATTGAGAGAAAGAAGAAGAGAGAAGTATAAGGGTCTTATTCTGAAGTAAATTATAGAAAAGAAAATGCTCCCTCCCCCCCCACAATGTATAAATTGGGCACTCTTTACTTAGTACAATTATAATAGCCAATTGGGGGCCTATTTCTAAAAGTAATATTTCTGTCCATAGAACCTATAATCTAATTGCAAATCTGGAAAGTAGACAAAAAAATATACACTTTCAAAAAAAAAAGAAAGAACCTAATTGTGTGTCCAAATGAGCCCGTACTAAGTGTATGCGTGAATATGTGGCCTCTGCTAACACACACACTTCAACACAGTCATTGTATTTAGATTCATCCTGGAATGAACATTGGATTGTTCATCCAAAAATCAGCCTGCAAAGTGACCTGTTGCCTTCTATCTAAAGGGAATTTCTTGTCAGATATCCTCAGATTCGAAGTGTTTAAGCAACCAAACCCTCTAAGAACGAAGGATTTGATAATGAAATTAAGCTAAGAATGAGTATGCAGATTAATCTAGAATGAAAGATGCAATGTAATCTAAGAACAAATAAAGCAAACTAGATTAAGCATATGCATGATTAAACTAAAATGAGATTAAACTAAGAATGAGAATGTATGCAAGAAATGTAAGTAAATGTGAGCATGAATTTCAGCAGCGATTTGATGCAAATTCTCCAAATTCATCCTCCCAAAATGAAGAGATGAGGGTCTCTTAAATAGACTTTCCTGAAATCCATCAACGGTTGAGATCAATTCGGATCAATGGTCAGGATTGAAGATGAGGTTTAGTCATAAAGGGAGATTCCCAAATTAAAGGGAGTTAACAGATTTAATTTGAGTAAAATAAGGAGTTAACTGATTTAATTTGAGTAGAAAAAGGAGTTAACTGATTTAACTCATTTTTGATCAATAGTGAACTGGAAATTTCCCTTTTTGAACTGAAGAGAGATTTTGTTGAGATATTTAATTTAATAAAATGAGATATGCTCTCATAATTACTTTATTTATTTAATTAAATAATCTTTAATTAATTAGAGACACTTTTCTTATTCAATTAAATAACTTCATTTAATTAATGAGGAATGGCTTCCCATTTAATTAAATAACTTTGTTTAATTAACTTAGAAGTAAGTACTCCATTTAATTAAATAATTTTGTTTAATTAATTAAAATAGGCACATTTATTAAATTAAATAAATTTAATTCCATAATACATTAGCCTTAGGATATAATTTAATTTAATTAAAGTATAAATACTTAATAATTAAATTAAATATTAATCAATAGGTTTAATGTGACTAATATGAGTAAATACTATAGGAATTAAATAATAAGCATGATGAATACAGATTTAGGTTTTCTGCATCTGACAATTAAGTCAAGTAGTGAATAGTAGAATAAGAATTGCCTATTAGAATAGGACTTTAGGATTTACTAGAAATAAACCAGAATTGGTATAATGGCAATGAGCCAATTTTGGGGTATTACATTTTGCCCCTCTTTGAATGAATGTGCGAGCAACACGTTCAATTCAAAGATAATAAAAAAGCATGATGCAAAGATGAGATTGGTTCTGAAGTTGATGACACAGAGATCAATTGATAAGCTTTTAAGGACCATCTCTAGAACAGAGCTTAATCCCAAGGAATCCAAGTAGAGCACCTAGATACCTAAGATTGATAGAATTTAAAAGATTATCTCCAGAACAGAGCGTAATCTTTAAGGATCTAGACAGAACGTCTAGATACCTGAAATTGATAGCATTTAGAAGATTATCTCCAGAACAGAGCTTAACCTTCAAGGATCTAGATAGAACATCTAGATACCCAAGAATAATAGCATTCGGAAGACTATCTCCAGAACGAAGCTTAACCTTCAAAGGTCTAGATAGAACACCTAGATACCTAAGATTGATAAAAGATAACAAGGTCCCATCATGAGTCATAGAATCATCCCCAGAACGAGGCTTGATCCTCAGGAGTCAGGGTTTAGACTATCCCAATACTTGTTTATCGAACTCTGAGAAGAGTTGTTATAAGGTTGATCAATTGATGAAAAGATAAGATAGATGGCAAAGATGCCAGATAGAAGGGACAAAAATGCCCCAAGTGATGAGATGCCCCAAGTGACTAAGACATAAGATGGGAACTAGATGCCCTGAGCAATAAGTATTTAATGATGTAATCATCTTGCCCCCTCGAGAGCGAAATCAAAAGATGACACACCAAAAATATGATTGAAGCAACACATCATGAGATATAGAAGAAATTTGAGATTCAACAAAATCTAGAAGAGATCAGAATGATCTTAAGAAGATTCAGGGTTGATTTAAAATGATTGCGAAGTTGCAAAGATTGAATTTGACCAAAAGTTGACTAGATTTAGCCACAGTTGACTTAAGTTGACTATTTTCAAAATGAATTTTGCAAATATGGAGAATGTAAAGTTGAAAGGATTCCAAGAATCACAAAGTATCAGAAAGATTTGGGCTGCACAAGCGTTCGATCACATCGGTCCCCAAAATTTTAAAATGCATTTTTGAGGCTCTTAGGTGTGTCAAATTTTGAATTTGATCTCAAAAATGGATCCAGAACAGTCCAATTAGCTAGGGGTGTGATTTTTGCACAAATTTGAGCACTTTGAAAAATTTGGTCAACACCTATATAAGGGCTTAAAGGGTCATTTTCAATTCATTTGTGCTTTTTTCTTGTAGTGATTTTGAGCTCTGATAGAGACATGGCAGTGAATATGAGATATCATCATTTTGAGCACTCCAAATGACACAATCAACCAGCAGACTATAGACCACCGGTGAGTCATCGATTTCCCATTTTTGTACTTTTGTTGTCATGCATTTCGAGGTCATTTATTACACATTTTTAGCATGTTTTAGGTTTGTCAATTCTTTCTTTGCACGAGACCGATCTCTTCTCGCATGAAGATATTCTTTCTTCACACGAAGAAACATGATGCATTGTTTCTTCATGCACGGTTGGAGGATCTTCCCACGAGGCAATTTTGGTTTCGTTCGAGGACGGGGATTCTTCACGCGAGGTGATTCATGTTTCACGCGAGAACCTCTTTTCTCACGTGGGTAGCTCTATCTTCGTACGAGGAGATCTTTTTTCGTATGAAGGCTAGATTCTTCATGCGAAATTGAATGTCTTTGCGCGAGATTTCATGAATCTTGCACGAAATTCTGTGACAATTTTGTGATTTTGCACTTAGAAATTGTACTTTATTTCATTTTGATGCTTTGTTTCGACTTGATACTGGTCGTTTGTTTGTCATTTTTTGTTGTGTGTGTAGGAGGTCTTCAGAGATGTGTCATTTAGATCTCATTATCTGCCATATGGAGAGATATTGCAGAGTTTGGATGATGCAGATCGAGCACACATTGCTCGATTGGGTTTGCCTTCACTATGCCATATTCTAGCCGTGATGGTGAATCATGGCTTACTGACTGATTTGGTAGAGCATTTCCATTTAGAGATGAACAAATTTCATTTGCTAATGGGTGAGATGACCATCACACCAGAGGACATATGGAGGATCTTGTGGATTCCTTTTCACGGTGCTCAGTTGGTGTATGATACAATGCCTCGATTAGGGACATAGGCACTATCCATTATTTTTGAGAGAGAGCTACCGAGAGGTAGGGCCATTAGCTAGGATGAGTTGATGCATACCTATGGGCCCACACACAGGTTGGCATCTGTGCTGGGTATTTTCTTGAGCTGCTTCCTATGTCCTGATAGGGGACATCATGGTTTGGATTGTGGATGGGGTGTTATGCTCCGTAGGATGGTTGAGGCACTCGAGATCTTTGGGTGGGGTCAGTGCATGTTGGCCCATCTTTTTCATGAGATGCATGAGGTCATCTTCCATGAGAAGAAGACCATGGCGACAGGTGTTTATGTTCTACAGATCTGGGCCTGGGAGCATCTCCCCGTATGTAGGCCAATTTTTGAGAATTCTCGAGAGCCCATGGAGCCCTACATCTATAGATATCGAGGGCATATTACCCAGGCCCACCTGGGTAAGACTGAGCACTAGTAGACACATCTCGATGACTTGGTGTCTGTTATATGGCGACCCTGGAGAGAGACAGAGGATTGGGATGATGCCCCCAAAGAGCTGCCCTGGATTTTTAGTTCTCGACTGCTGGCAAGCAGGACAACATCAATCATAGAGAGATTCATGATCTCACAAGTGTGGTGGCAGTATGACTGACCACAGGACATTTCAGCTGAGTATTATGCCTATGCTAGGGTGCAGAGGGATATTGAGTGGGGATGGCCTCCATGGATGGATCCAAGATGATCCATGATAGACATCTACAACCTAGCTATAGTTCAGTGGGACTACCTGTCGGCGATAGTAGATGCCAGGATGATGCCTGCATATCAGGCATTTTTGATCAGTCATCCATACCCATGTTTTATAGATCCAGTGGGGATGGTAGGGCAGGTACAAGGATAGGGACAGGGACAGGTGCCCCAGCAGCAGCAAGCACAACCACAGTTGCCACCACAGGTCCAGCAGATGCCTATTCCCCCATGTCAGATGGGATCAAACCCAGGTGCTGGGGGCAGTGGGGTAGGATACAGTCTGTGAAGGAGGCAGAGGACAGAGGAGCAGCCCCTCAGTAGGAGGTCCCACAGTAGTAGGTGCCTTAGCCACAGGTACCTCCATCGCAGCAGGCACTTGAGATGGTTGATGAGGATATGCCGAATTAGCTGGTAGGTGGGGTACAAGATGCAGTACGACAATACCATGAGCGGGTTTGTGCGACCTCCTGACAGTTGGGAGAGTGGCAGATTGCATTGGCAGTCAGGGATGTGCATCTGGTAGAGAGACAATGAGAGACAGATCGTCAGAGGGAGAGTGCAAAGACTACAGAGTGGAGGCTAGAGCTGACATAGGATGAGATCCACTTCCATTCTACTCGGGCTGCATATTATTATGTTGCATACACCAACACCGTGCCAGATGAGACACTGTAGGTGCAGCAATTTTCTCAATGTGCACGAGAGTTTGTAGGCACACGACCTCCTATCAGGCCAGGCATGCCACCACCGCCTCTGCCACCTGCTACCCCTGCTCCTCTTGCTCCTCCTGGAGGTGAGAGTTCAGGACAGAGTTAGATGCTCTGTGTCTAATTTTTGATATTGATTCCTGGCTATGTATCGATTGGTGTGCCAGCACCACATGTATAATTTTTGATCGATTGCGCTCGAGTAGCGCCCATTTTTGTACTAACCCATTCTTTAATACATATATATACGAGATTTTGAGCCGAGTATTCCTATGTACATGTCATTGTCTATTTTGTTTTGCTTTGATGTATATGAGATGTTTTGCTTTGATGTATATGAGATGTATGTTGTACTTAAATAGAATGCATATGTATGAAATGAAATCTTACGTAGTGTTGCATATTTTTGTTTGACAGTCACAGGTATTCCATTGAGGAGCGAGAATTGATGAACCAAATGCTTGTGCAGTCGTGGAAGAATTTGATGCATGTGGAGTATGAACAGAATTGCCATCGAATTACATGCTAATGCAAATGAAGTATGTAATGCAAGACTATGTTAAATGCAACCCTAGGTCTGGTTACCAAGCCTCGATGATTTATCATCATTGGATATAAAATAAAGCTCGTATGTTATACAACTCCCACTAACATTGCAATCATGAAAATATGAATATAACATACGTTATTGGGATGTCGGGATTAAATGTAAGCATTCAAGGCAAAAGAAGCCAAAATGACCAGAACATTTGTCCCTTTTAATGTAGCAAGGTAACATAAGCATCAAAGCATGAACGCTAGGATGATCTGAATGTTGCTTGCATGACAAGCACACCAAACACACAGGAGATTCCTCTTATGCTAAGTATTCAGTATTCATTCTGTCCGCAATGACCCTTGTGTTCGTAACCTGAGATAGAAGTGTGCTAGATATACTCGCAGTGACCCATACATTCACTTAATAGGACGAGTATTAGTATGTACTATAGCATGAAGAGTTCACTCCAACAAACAAGGAGAAGAACCAATGTCATTGATGTATCTGTATAAAAGGAGTCAAGGTACACACGGCCATCCAATACAAGATGAAGGCTCTTATAGTGGACACCCATCTTATAGGAATAGATCAACTTATTGGAACTAAACCATAAACAAAAAGAAAAGAAAAGATCATGCCCCTTGTCATTACTTCTCTAGTCAAAGATGACATCATCAAGTTGCTCAAGGAGATATGATAAAGCAAAACAAAGCAAACAAAGAAAATGCTCAACATATCCAAACAAGTATATCATTTTTTTTTGAGTTTAATGTTTTTGGGATTGATGTCAAGCGTCAATGTCCAGAACATGTAAGAAAGAAATCTCTTCAGTAGGGTGACGATCGTAGGCAGACACAGTCAGAATGGCTGGTGACTGAGGTCAAAGAGGAATCTTCACAATGAAGAACCTAAGAAGGACTAAGCGACAATAGACAGACACAGCCAGGATGACTGGTGATTGACGCAAAAGAGATCTTCCATAAAGGAATCTTGAGACATGACCCAAGCAATGGTAGGCAGACATAGCTGAAAAAATTGGTGATCGTTGCGAAAGAGATTCTATGAGGAGAATCTCGAAAATAGTGACACTAGTGATAGTAGGAAGACATAGTTAGAATGACTGGTGACTATCGTGAAGGAGATTCTATGAGGAGAATCTTGAAAAGAGTGACACCGACGATAGTAGGTAGACACAGTCAGAATGATTGGTGATTTTCGCGAAGGAGATTCTATGAGGAGAATCTAGAAAAGAGTGACACTGGCGACAGTAGGTAGACGTAGTCAGAATGACTGGTGATTGTTGCATAGGAGATTCTATGAGGAGAATCTTGAAAAGAGTGACACTAGCAAAAGTAGGCAGACGTAGTCAGAATGACTGGCGACTATCGTGAAGGAGATTCTATGAGGAGAATCTTGAAAAGAGTGACACTAAGGGGGAATGCCCTCGAGTTATGACAAGACTCAATCCATGGATACATGAGCAGGAAATAGGAAAGCAATAGCATGAAAGCAACTGTACAGAATAGCCAAAAGATGCGCTGCAAGATGGAGCATTGGGAACAAAAGGTGCCTATTTACCAAGTTTTCACCTTCTTGGCAAGATTCTCTTTTTTTGCTACCATGATGCCTATTTTCTAAGTTTTCACCAATGGCACTAATTTTGTTTTTTGAATTTTTTTTGTATTTTTCTTTTTTGAATTTTTTTGTATTTTTGATTTTTTACTTTTTTGGTGTTACCAAGGTGCCTATTGCTAAGTTTTCACCAGGGTAACAATTTATTTTTTCAGGACTTTTTTTGATTTTTAGATTTTTTTAGAGAATACTAGCTCTCAAGAAGGATCACCTTGATTTTGTTCCAGTGTCTAGCAAGGTGCAAGACAATATGTAGGATGAGATGTAGTAGCAAGCAAGTGAATAAGTAGAGATGAAAAGACAAGGAGTATGAAGCAGTGAATGTTACCCTCAAGGAAAGTCTTCATAAGATTACCCAAGCTAGGGAAAAAAAATATAACAATATAAGCTCATGGTGTAATGAAGGATATTGTGTAAGTAATCCAAGAAAATGACCATGTCAAGAGATTGCTAAGAACCAAGTTTTCTTCTTTCTTTCATTGATCAAGACCAAAGGGTTAACTGAATAGGATAGCAAAGTTTGTTATGGAGGTTATGAGTGAATGACTTCAGGAATGAGGACATCTAAAGGATAAGCAAGATCATGATAGGATGTCATGGATGGAAGAATTACGCATGATGCTTGTTTACCAGGTTTTCATCATGGTACTTGTCCAAGGTGCCACAAGAAGTAGTTTTCACCATAGGATAGATTTATTTTTCTTTACTTTTGCTACCAAGGTGCCTGTTTCCAAGTTTTCATCGAGGCACTTTTTTTTTTTTTTAATAGAGTTTTTGGAAAGAATTCAAGCCTTCTTCAATGTGAATAGTGCTCCTATTGGAAGGATAAATTATAATAAGCCAAGACCATAGAAAGGTATGCTCAAAGATGCTGATAGGGTAATGGAAGGGAAATGATAGAAAAATGAGAGGTAGATGGAGGGTAAGGTTGTTGGTTTTGGAAGACTAAAACAAGCAAGGATGGCAAGCAGGCATAAGATTTAGAGGATCTCATGAGGGTGGATGAGATATTAGGCAAGATCAACATTGACACACACCTTGAAGTGTAGTGGAATGATGGAGGAAATATGGATGAAATAGTATGAGGTTTAGATGTATGAGGTGGTGGAATAATTTTGGAGGAAGGTGGAGTGGAAGCCTTTGGAAGCTTGAATGTCAACTTTGATTTGATTTCAATATTCAAGTTCTTCAAAAGAGACTTGGGAATCCATATAGCTTTTGATTTTTCATTAGATGCTTTGGAACGCATTTCTTCAATAACAGATTTAAGAATCCATACTTTCTTTGGTTGAGCTCTTTGAATAGTGGACCTTTGTGGTCTCTTTTGTGTATTTTCCTTCTTAACATTCACATGTCGATTAGAGGAGACATAGTGAACTTTTGAGGATGGATTCATGCACTTGTGTTTGAGTTGATCATCCAAATTTCTTCCAAAGGACTTGGGACTTGTGGATGAATGAGGCCAATGTGATTGGTTTAGATGGAAAGGTGAATGTGAAGAGTTCAAGTATGTGTATCTTTGATGACCTTGGGGTAGGGTAGGAGGAATGTGTAATGAGCTGAGAGGGGAAGTGGGAGATAGAGGAACATAAAGTCCCAAAATAGATGAAAGGTTTGAAGGCTTTAGCTTAGATGGGTAGGGACCAAGGATAGATTTAGAAGATGTGAATGGACCATGAGTAGGGATATCAACATCTTTAGAGTGAGCAATATGACCAAAGTCATCAATAGATTTATGAGTAACTGTTATAGGAGCAATACCTTTGACAGGAGTATTTAAAGCTTGAGCATAGTTTAGAAGTGAATGTAGCGAGGTAGAATAAGAGAGCTAGGGAACACTTTTCTCTTCAAAAGGAATTTTGGATAACATAGGAAAAGTATCCTTCTCTTGATCTTTTGTAATCTGCTTAAGGATGGTGGAAGGAATATCTTGATCTTGCTTAGTAGAGGTGCATGACATGGGAGATGGAGAAATATGTGGCTCTTGAGATAGAGGCATGAGATCTTGGAAGACTTGAAAGGGGATGAAGGAATATTGGTCTTGATCAACACTTGTTTCTTCATCATTTAAGTAGTCCTCTTAGACATGAAACCAAACCAAGGATGAGGAAGTATCTGAATCTATATTCAAATATATTTCTGGAGTCTCCATAACAGGCTCTTGAAGGGACAATGGAGGAATAGTTGAATTGGGGATAATAGGAGGAGCAACACATGGAGGTTTTGGATCTTTTCTTTGTGTAGTATGGGAGAGGTTTGTAGCTAAGTCAATATTAGCTTGAGTTTCTTTTAAAGGTAGTCCTTGAGGGTACACATAGTCAACTGGGGGAGTAGTGGGTTCTTTTGGTGAATATGGGTTGGAAAGATGGTATAATTTAGAAGGTGGATGTATGTTGGAGGAAGTAGAAGTTGTGTTTGAAACATTACTAGACATGGTTTCATTAGGTTGATCCTTCTTGAGAGTAGAATATTTAGTAGTTGAGAGCTTAGATATTTGAATTATACCATTGTCAAAGAGATCTTGGATCTTGTTTTTCAGCTCCTTACAGTGGGAAGTTTTATGTAAATTATGTCTATGATAGACACAATAGTTACTCATAAAGGAAACTCCCACCAAAGTGACCTTAGGTAATACAATGAGTTTCTCTTCAAGAAGTTCTTCCAAGGTTAATTCATAATATTTTCCCAAAGGTGTGAAATCATGCTTTGGTTTAGGTTCCCAAGGTTTTTCTTCAAAGATATTTCTAGATTTTTGGGTGTATGTGAGGTGTTCTCAGATGTCTTGGATTCAAGATCACAAGAATGTGATTTTTGGTTGTCATAGAAGGAAGGGAAAATTTCTCTCAAGGAGAATTTGTTCGATGATGTGTTTTCCTCTTCTTTTAGTCTGTGAAGTTGAGAGCTCATTGATTGAATTTGTTGCTTCATGTTTGCAATAAGTATCTTTTCTTCCTCACTAGAAATGTTGGATTTAGCACATTTGTTGTTAGCCATTTTGATGTACTATGTTTCAAGTAGTGAAAGCCAAGTTTTAGAACATAAGTCAAGTTGCCACAGTCATAGACAATGACAAAAAGCAAAAGCTTAGACAAGGACCACACTAGAATGTAGTCTCAGAAAAGCAAGATAAGAGTGCAGTATACTAAGGTATGAATAGTCTGATTTGAAGGCTAGAATAGCCAAAGATTATGACTATCATGACACGGAGTACAAAAAGCACTAAAGGACAAGAGGAAGATAACTAAGAGACAAGACTAGTTAAAGTATGGATCGCAAGTCTTTAGCTAAGCAAAGTGTCACTGTATCAGGATTGTTTGCAAATAGAGAGCGATAAATGAACACAGAAAAGGATAGCGTGCAAGCCGCAGATAGCTAGAACATACCCAAATTGTTAATGTTGTACAAGATCTCGTGCGAGAAACCTTTACGGGTCGTGCGAAGAAGTTTTACAAGCCGCACGAAGAAGTTTTTGTCTCACGCGAAGATCAGTGATAGTTTTTAATTCGCGCGAGAAAGCTCATAGGGTCACGCGAAGACTCATGACAAAATTTTAATTTTGCACAAGGAAAAAATGATTTCGCATGAGGACCAAATGATTTTGTGCGAGACTAAAAAAGTTTTCGTGCAAGAAAGCAGATCAGTTTCAAAATAGCGACTGATTTTGGCAAGATTTTTGGTCTTTTCAGACAGATTAGGCAGATTTTTGAGACAAGCTCAATTTAACAGATAGCAAATTTGATCGTTTTAGTAAGCAAGCAGATAAACAGGCATGTAGAATAGCAAGCAGGTGATATTAAGCATGTTTGAAAATAATGAGCAAGGGAAAAAGCAACCTTGCGCATGAACAATCAAGTGACTTAGTATGCACTGATTCCTAAGAGAGCTATTTGTGTATGTTTTCAAAAGGTTTTGCAATCACGCATACATCCCTAGAAAATGAAAGTTGGCCTCTCTAAGGGTTTTTAGTAATGGTTTGACTTTGCAACTTTTATGACTCACAGGGGTGACCTCCAATCCTGGCGCATCGAGGTTTTGACACAGTTCAAGAACTTAATCTTCAAGAGCTGCTAGGGAGATCTGACAACCCACAATGGATCACACTTATGGAGATTTCTTCCACAAGGACATTTATATAGCGGTTGTCACTACCATGGCAAAAATGGCTATTATCGCTTGAGGTTCTGTCAACGCAGTTTTCCCTATAGAGGGATTGTCTGCTACGGTTAACCCTCTCTAAAGGTGACAGACTCACAATAGTATACCACAAGGGGACTTAGCTTTCAGATTCAAGGTTTTGACACCTTTTCACCTTTAGCCCAATCAAAGCAGATAGATTAATTTGACACGCTAAACTAAGAGTATCTCTTAAAGATCTATGATATCATCTCCTAGTGATCTATCAACCTCTCCGGAGAAAGGATGCCTCAATCAAAAAGTTGAAGACTCATTTATTTGCGAGATGCTCAAAGTATCCTCCCCACCTATAAGGAATCCATCTTAGAGAAGAGTTTCACTAGGAACCCACTCCCTAAAGATCCACGAATAGTGTTCATGGGGGCTTAATTACTATGTGTGTACAGATGTTAATTTCTGAAAGCAAATCTATCCAAAAGTAATCAAAGAGCACAAGGTGGTACACTTAATGCTTTAATTGATGTGAGGTGAGTCCAAAGATGTGGAACATTTAAGCCCTTACACAAGCCAACGCGAGTCCACAACTCAGAAACTAGTGAGTTCTAGAAAGCACAAAAGGGTTGTCTAGTGGAGCCTTTAATGCTTCTGTCCTGTAGACCCCTCCCCTTTAACATGGTGCTGATCTTGCAACCATAGGGTGGAATGAGGGGCCGACAGATTAGCGAGTCCAATAACCCAAAATAGCTATCTAAATCTTACCAAGTTCCTAAGCCTGCTAAATGAATACTAATAGAGATCACACCCTAGTATCAATTATTCATGTGTTGTAAAATGAGAACAAGGAAGGAAATACACACAAGCTTGACACAAGGATGTTCGTTTTAGCTCCAAATGAAGTGTTATCAGTTAAAGAGAATTACCTGGTAATCCTCGTAACACGCTTAGTAGATGTTTTACCTATTTTTAGCAACTTTATCACACTTTTCCAATTGTCCTCCAAACAGCTGTTATGCTGCAAAAAAATCAAAAAAATGGATATAAAGATGCTTAAGAGAAAACATGTTAGTGAAAACTGAAGCTTAACTATGGGAAAATAAAATTTAACTTTTTTTGTTCATTTTTATACCCATAAAAAAGCTTTGAAAATGCTAAAACCTATGAAAACATCAAAAGTCAAAATTTGTTTTTTTTTTTTTTTTTAACATTATTTATTTGGAAAATTGGAAAAAAGCTGTCTTCTATATTGCTGTTCCAAAAAAAATAGAAAACATGAAAAAAAAAAAAACAGTGAGCAATTAGCAGAAAAACCAGAAAACATGAAAATCAATGCAAAAAAAAGTAGAGTTTCGTGCGAAATTATTTGTCTCTCGCAAAACTGTTCAGAGCCTATGCAAAATTGTTTCAGGATCGCGCAAAAATTTGTTAATGCATGCCCAAAATCTTGCGCAGTGTAGCACGAAGGAACAGGTTTTGTGCAAAATTATTTCAAGCCCGCGCGAAATTATTTTATGGCTCGCGCGAAGAAAAAAGTGGCGGCGCAAAGTTTCGCACACTTAGACACTTTCTCGCGCGATACAGAAAGAATCTTCGCACGAAGATTCTGATCCTCATGTGAAAATGAACAGTCTCGCGCGAAGATTCTTGAATCTGTACGACATTGTACAGACAGAAAACATGAAAATGATTAAAAATTGTAGAAAGAGGCCAGAAAAGTTGATTTTCTCGACCCCACGGTGGGCGCCAGAAATGTATGCGTGAATATGTGGTCTCTGCTAACACACACACTTCAACACGGTCATTGTATGCGGATTCATCCCGGAATGAACATTGGATTGTTCATCCAAAAATCAGCCTGCAAAGCGACCTGTTGCCTTCTATCTAAAGGGAATTGCTTGTCAGATATCCTCAGATTCGAAGTGTTTAAGCAACCAGACCCTCTAAGAACGAAGGATTTGATAATGAAATTAAGCTAAGAATGAGTATGTAGATTAATCTAGAATGAAAGATGCAATGTAATCTAAGAACAAATAAAGCAAACTAGATTAAGCATATGCATGATTAAACTAAAATGAGATTAAACTAAGAATGAGAATGTATGCAAGAAATGTAAGTAAATGTGAGCATGAATTTCAGCAACGATTCGATGCAAATTCTCCAAATTCATCCTCCCAAAATGAAGAGATGAGGGTCTCTTAAATAGACTTTCCTGAAATCCATCAACGGTTGAGATCAATTTAGATCAACGGTCAGGATTGAAGATGAGCTTCAGTCATAAAGGGAGATTCCCAAATTAAAGGGAGTTAACAGATTTAATTTGAGTAAAATAAGGAGTTAACTGATTTAATTTGACTAGAAAAAAGAGTTAACTGATTTAACTCATTTTTGATCAATAGTGAACTAAAAATTTCTCTTTTTGAACTGAAGAGAGATTTTGTTGAGATATTTAATTTAATAAAATGAGATATGCTCTCATAATTACTTTTTCTATTTAATTAAATAATCTTTGATTAATTAGAGACACTTTTCTTATTTAATTAAATAACTTCATTTAATTAATTAGGAATGGCTTCCCATTTAATTAAATAACTTTGTTTAATTAATTTAGAAGTAAGTGCTTCATTTAATTAAATAATTTCATTTAATTAATTAAAAAATGCACATTTATTAAATTAAATAAATTTAATTCCATAATACATTAGCCTTAGGATATAATTTAATTTAATTAAAGTATAAATACTTAATAATTAAAGTAAATATTAATCAATAGGTTTAATGTGACTAATATGAGTAAATACTATAGGAATTAAATAATAAGCATGATGAATGCAGATTTAGGTTTTCTGCATCTTAAAATTAAGTCAAGTAGCGAATAGCAGAATAAAAATTGCCTATCAGAATAGGACTTTAGGATTTACCAGAAATAAACCAAAATTGGTATAATGGCAATGAGCCAATTTTGGGGTATTACACTAAGCATTTGAAGTGGCAAAAATTGAGAATTACGAGTTGCAAAAAAATTTAGGAATAGAGATCTCAAACCACCTACACCAATGTGTAGATCATGAAATCCTACCCCAAAACAAAAAAAATGCTCAAAAAAATGAGTCTGTATGAGGGAGATATTGCTGTTTGAGAATCACCACTATAGTTATTTTTTTTGAATCGCCACCGTCGCACCTCCAAAAAATAAAGAAAAAAGCCCAAAAAATATCAGATCTGTTATGCCAAACCCTCTTTCTCCTTTTTCTCTAGATACTGAAAAAAATGCTCTTCCTCCTGATTGAAGTAAAAATCACAAACAAACTAGGGTTTGTGTCTCCAAATCGCGGCTTCAAAAAAATGCTTCGAACAAGAAGTAGCAGGAAGGCTTTGATACCATGTAGGAGTTGATGAAATCCAACTCTGTAGTCGCTAAGATCACCTACATGCCAATAGCTTGCTGAAGAGAAACCAAAGGAGCAAGAGCTTGAAGCAAACAATGTAAGAGAAAATATTTCACAATAGGAAAATGAAATTGTTATGTGAATGGATGATTTTACAATGAGAGAGAGACCAAATATAAAGGCCTCATAGAAGCTTGTAGAACAAGCTGGAAAGTGGTAGAAGATAAGGTTGACAACCAAGCATCCAAAAAAGTGGAACATGCTAGAAGGGAACAAACTCCCATGTTGTCAACAACTAACCACTACAACTATTAAATACTAAATATTAAAAAAATGCATTAACCTAAGTAAGCTTAAGTAAATAGAATAAATAACTAATAAATAATTAATTATTTACTCTAACATGGAGCTTATAAGAGTTTTGAGACTTTGAAACAAAATGTTGCTAAATTACCTGCATTAGCTTTGCCTGATTTCAACAAAGTATTTCAAGTTGAATGTGATGCAAGTAGTAATGCGATAGGAGTTGTATTAAGTCAAGAAGGCAAACCTGTTGCTTTCTTTAGTGAGAAGTTGAATGATACTAAAAGGAAATATTCTATGTATGATCAAGAGTTTTATGCTATTGTTCAAGCCTTGAAAAAGTGGAGACATTATTTGATTCTTAAGGAGTTTGTGCTGTATACTGATCATAAAGCTTTACAATACTTGGGAAGTCAACATAAATTGAATAGAGACATATGAAGTGGGTTGAGTACTTGTAGAGTTTCACATTTGTTATTAAGTATAAGAGTGGAGTTACTAATAGTGTTACTGATGCATTATTGGAAATATTCAAGACTATGCTAAGTTACTGAGAGGGGAGGGGTGAATCAGTAACTTCTAAACTTTCTACACCAATTCCAATTCTAAATCCAATAAATCATTTGACAATTAATTTATCACATTTGATCTAATTGCATGCATGTGAAACTAAAAATATAAAAGCATCCACAACACTTGAACACAATGATTCGGTGACCTAGAAACCTTCCAAATAGAAAGTAAAACTAGGGTAGGGATGAAACCCACAAAGCTTCAATACTAAAGCATAAAGTTGGCCTATTAAGGCTTACAATGATCACTTCTAATAATATTCCCTATTAGGAGCAATTAGGATTGCTAGATCCACCTTGTTAGAGGTTTCTACAAACACACAATGAATTATGCACTCTATTAAGAGATTTAAGAAAGACTATTAAGTCTATCTTGTGAAAGTATTTTTACTATTTCACCAGTTAGGATGAAATAATAGATCTCTCACTTACAACTATATTACTGATAGAGATTATTTGAATGTATTGATCACCTTTTTGTGATGAATATGTCTCTGCTACTCCTCTTTTGATATGGCCTTCACAATTTACTCTTTATCTGCTGCTTGGCTTCAACTATTCACATTTGCATTCTTACATGCTCATTATAATGCTTTTGGATGTGATACAATACATTTCATATATATACCAATCCAAAATACAAAATTCCAAAGTCGGCCATCATACAAGTTAATACCAATATTACAAAGTCAGCCTAAACGAAGACACTCAGTTTCTGAAGACTGACTTGGTGAAGTTCTAATACTCGGTGCCCATTATCATTACTTGGCATCATCATGCATTTGGTAGACATAGAGGCTCAGTCCATACTAATCACTTCAAGGTAGTCTTGAATTTGATTTGCATTGGTGACTCGGTAGATATTGTGTAACTCGGCATAAATTGGGTTACTTGATGAACACATATGCTCAGTTTACACTAGCTTCACATTACATGAACTACAAACTTGGTAGAAACTACAATGCTTAGTAACCACTAAACTACTCATGTTGAACTGCTAGACTAAATTTACTTAGTTTGAACTACCGGGCTTCACACTAACTGAATATACTTGGTAACCACTAAAATGCTCAATAGCTACTAGAATTATATAGCAAACATTGTAGACTGTTCAATGAGCTTAGTAGCTATACAAAATATGAATAAGTCTGTGCCAGTAATAACAAACTTGACCGATATGTCAATAATCTCCCCCTTTGGCATTAGTGACAAAAACACTTATCGGCCAAAATCTTATATACATCACCATGTGATACTAGCTTGATAGAATATATTATTTTGAGATTTTTCAAAATTTATTTTTGTAAGGTATACTATACATCATCTATTATATACATTCTCCTCATATCATGTTTCTCCCCTATACTATGTATCTCTATATATAGCATACCATGTGTCTCAATCAATAATCTCCCCCTTTTTGACAATAATGCCAAAGATTCATTCAGAACTTATCTACATGGAGACACCAATATGAGATAAAAATTCAGAATGTACCTTAAGAATAAGTGCCAGGGTTTTATCCCAATTTTCTTGTAAAATCTTATATGTATGTAGAGAAATTTGTACTTCTACAGAGAGTTCTGTCATGTGATCTACAATAGAGAAGTTATTGTCATGGATCAAGGTTTTTAAGTAAACAATATGCTTTTCCATTGTATCCATGATAGGAAGGATCATATTCTAGATATCAATCACTGATGACCAAATCCTTGCTTCTTCTCTTAACAACTCTACCTACATGTCTGACAAAAATATGATCTTCATGTGATGTGCAGAGCTTGAACTATGGTCAAGTTGCAACTTCTAAGCACTGGCTTTTAGATCCTCATCAATTTTTGACAGTTTTCTCTTTATTTCCTTTGTGAACTCATAAACATCACAACTTCACAAAAAGTGATGTCACATTGGTGGAAGATGATTCAAGATTATTCAAAATTGATGAATGCTCAACTTGATGGATATCAATTTTTTGAGCAATGTGCTCAAGCACTTTATTGTCAAATTTCTTTTTAGCTTTCTCAATTAACTTATCTTGTCCACTAGTGTCCTCATTGAACTTTTGGACTGATTCTGCTAATTACAACAAAATAGGGTGAGAAGAACCTACCTCAATACCTATTGCCTTAGAAAATATGTTTTTAGCATCATCAATAATCTTATACTCGCTATCTCTTTCTTCTCTTAATTTTTGCTACTTTGACTTCTTCTAGAGGAGTTCACTAACTTTGTGCATTTGGTCCATAGTAAGATTATAAATGCCCCATTTGGGAATTTTTATTTCCTCATCTAAGTCTATGTTCTCCTCTATCTCCTTTCCTCTACCCAAAAATCTTGTACTCAGTTGAGCCTTAGGTTCAATTGTCCTTGTACTTAATGCCTTTTTGTCTGGGACAAAAATAATTGTAGATATACTAGGACTTGCAATGAAAATTGATATAGTACTAACTGATGGAATACTAATATGAATTCTTGTTGAATCCAAAAATGAAGAAGTCATAATTGAAGTATCCAAAACTAAAGTAGACAAATTAAACTGTAGTATCCAACATTGAAGTACTTACTACCGAAGACCTCAAAATTGTAGAAGACACTATATTCATGACTGATGACTCAGTAGCTGAAGAGTGAGAGGTTGCAGCTTAGTAGGTGAAGTGGAAGTCACTTCTATTAATGATACATTGAGTTGAATGGGGGAGAAGAGTAATTGAACATATGAAGTGTTTATGGTTATCATAATCAAACTTGCTAAAGCTATCTTTGAGCTTGATATAGCTACTGGTTTTCTTGGAGAGTGAGGAAGTGGGGCAATGACTACAACTACTATCTTCATTGGGTCAGTCTCCTCATCATCTTCTTTATCTTCCTCGGTAGCTTCCTTCTCTTTATCTTCTTCATCTTCCTCATTGTCAAAATGTGTGGGTTCAATATAAGTTTCTTCTTCATCATTATCACTCTCATCATCATCATCTTTTATTTCCACTGATTTATCACTTGGTTCATGAAGATGATAGCCATTCTTCCAAGTGTTTGTGGCATTCTTAACTACATGCTCTATACCTTTGATCAAAATTAAACATGTATTAAATCGAAGAGTCATTTTGTCTTCATTTTTCTTCAAAGACTCTTTTACCTTAGCATCTATCATGCTTGGTAGCAACTACCTCAGGGTTTGTGCATAAATGTCTTTTCTTGTTTGTATTTCAAAGTCCCATCTTGGATTTATTTTCTCTAATAATTCATTAGAGATTTGAGAGGCTATCTAATCTGGCAAATACTTCCATTTCCCATTTTGGTCAATACCAGTTCTTCAACCTGTTTCTTCTCTGCCTCTATCCTTGTTTCATACTTCAAAGATTTGAAGTTTTTTATACTTGCACCTTCTTCCATTTTTTTCAACTTTTCTTAAAAGGTGGGAGGAGGTTTCCTAAGGAAAACATCACTTCCTTTCTTCATGGACCTCCTTGTGAAGACTGTAGTGGATGGCTTAGGTGGCTTGGTGATGATCACCTTGCCTTTTTCCTTCATAGGTTCTTCTTCCTTTCAAATTCCTCTTCATCCTCTACTTCTTCTACATCTTCTCCTTTACCTTCAGTTAACATGAGAGGTGTGCTAGATTTTAGTTTAGCTATCCTCCTCTTTCCCTTGTTAACTGCCCGAGGGAGTTTTATCTCTAGTTCTATCCTTTCCTAGGCATCATCATAGGTTCCAAAGTATGGTGCCTTTCGATCAATAGGTTCATTATTTAGAGCTTCAATAATATCCTTTTCTTCATCAATATTTACCTCATAAGGAAGAGGTTTTACCCACGCAATTCTGGGCTTCATTGCTTGAATGTAAACTCTGTCACAATCAATCATAAAGCATACATCATCTTTGTAATCTTCAACTAACTTCTTAGGTATCTTGAACCTATTGTTCATTTTCTCTTTGAACACTTTGAAGTAGTTGTCCATAATGCTAACATAGATCTCTCCCATTTCTGCAATGTATTCATTTATCTGGTATAATATAGACACATCTTTTGTCCATACTACTGTGCCTTTGGAAGGGAAGAACTTCTAAACATAAAAGAACAAACAAGTCAAAATTGAACTAAATTTATAGCATTTTTTCTTATATGTCCTAATACTTTCCATGTTCTTGTTGAATTTCCTTAACAACAACTCGGTGAGATCATATGACAAGTTATTTTTCACCACTTTGTAAGCCAAGTCCACAGCTTCATATGATACACTATTGAGACAAATTGAACTATATATCTTATGTGCTCTGACACGAATTCCAAATTTTAGCTTTGCATCAGTTACACTATTAATTTTCATGCCTCTGTCATCCCACTCTACTAGGGTTTTCTTTTCCAATTCAGCTTGACCTAGGGTTTTAGTCATTTTGGCTTTAGTGAGGATGGGGAGGCTAGTGATACGATGAATCATTTTCTTTGTAATCACGAGTGGTTACTCAAGCCATAGTTGACCATTATTCAAATAGTTAGAATATATCTAATCCATTTAACTTGAAAACCTCAGGGCATGGGGGGAATATGTGTTAAACCTTTGCCTTCCAAATGCTTATGCTCAGGTTTAATAATTTTGTTAACACACAATTCACCTAGGGCATCATCCATTTCTAGGGTTCCAAATTTTTTGAATAGAACACTTGAAATGAGTACCAAAATTTCTAATAATAGTACCTTTGGAGGAATTTGCAATTGAGCTCTGCTTGAGTCAAGGGTTTCTGCAATCGCAGGCACAAGCTTAAAATCTGGTGCTTTCCACTTGAATCGAACCAACATCTCAGACCCTCTCTTCACTTTACTGTTGCTTGATGCCATTTTGCTCAGTAAACTATGAAAGCCTTGATAACTTACTATAAATTTTCTTAAATTCACTTGATTGCACTATAAATTTCTTCTTCACAATAGCACTTAGATTTCACGGTGAGAAATGAATTTGATTTCATGCTTTTTGTTAAAGCTTTGCCATTAATGCTCAGTATGAAGGAAGCTAAGTTGACATCATGCTTGATAGACTATCATCCACTATTCTATTGATTACATAGTGAAGGCTTCATGACTTGGTAACCATGTGTGTCTTGTTACTCTCAACCTTGCTCGATAGAGTCTATGACTTGACCTTACTCGGTAGAGAAGGTAACTTGATAATAACTGATACTGATCTTCCTTAGTGATCCTTTTGTATCTTGAATACTGATTTGGATCTTTGTCACCTTTCAATTGGAACTGTTTAAATGTGATCTTGATAATGTAGTTCCAGTTCTCCTTTGGAAACCTAGTTGAAAATGGTGGAGCCACCCACTTCTTCAGTGACATGACCATTATTATTTGAACTAACATTCTTGGTAGATTTAGGGATCCATTGTTGCCTCATTTTCTTTTGAATTTTATTTGCTTCTGCCTTCTTTGCATCTTCAATTTTACCTGTGTTCATGCAATTTTTGGCTAGATGACCAAGTTCAGTACAAGTGAAACATCTTATGGTGGTATCTCTTCTCCTCGTGTGATGTTTAACACAATTCATGCCAATGTTTCCATATTCTCCATAGTAATGACATCTACACCAAGTGTTGTAGTCCCAACTGAATATTGCTTTCACAATTTGCTCTGCTAGATTGAATGACTTAGTTCTATAATATAATGCCTTGTAACCTTGTTTCTTGCATTTGTGAAACTTGCCCTAAAATTTTGGTTTCTCTTTGCATTCATTAGCCTTGTGACCATGCTGATTGCAATTGTAGCATTTTCTATTAAATTTTGCTTTAACATTACTGTAACATTTATTTGATGTATGACCTAACTTACCATAGTGATTTCAAGTAGGTCTTTATTTCCTTTGATCACTTTGTTCAGAGGATTCACCTTCTTCTTTGTATCCAATTCTTGCTTTACCCTTTTGTCTATAGAGATTCTGCTCATTCAGTTGAACCATATCTTCTTGAGATTTCATCATTCTTTCATTGATTTTATTTTTAGACCTCAACTCATTTCTTATTGTTTCATTGATTTGTCTTTCTAAATTTAGATAATTTCTTAATCTTTCATTGATCTATCTTTGGCTCATGATTTCCTCATTTGCATTGGAGATTTGATCCATAAGATCTGCATGCTAAAGGGATTGGTTCTAAAATTTCACATAGCTTCATTGACTAAATTTCTTGTTCTCTTTTTAGCTTTCTTACTTCTTCTTGCAAGGAACCATTCTTCTCTAGGAGTTCTTTGATTGCATCATTTACTTCATTTGAACTGCTTGAAGGGAAAAAATCTTCAATTCTTTCTTCAATGTACTAATGATCATTCATCTAATTTGCAAGTTCCTTTCTTCTTTTTAGGGATTGGGAAAGTTTCTCCTTAGCTTTCTTGAGTTGTGCAATGGCCATTTCCAGATCTAACTTTTCATCATCAATTGCATTATCAAGTCTGAATATCTCCATATCCTTGATCTTTGCTCAAGCTATTAAACTTTCTCCTAAGAACCACAAAGCTTTGATATCAATTATTGGAAATATTCAAGAGTGTGCTAGGATACTAAGAGGGGAGGGGTGAATCAGTAACTTCTAAAATTTCTACAACAATTTCAATTCTAAATCCAATAAATTCACATCTGATCTAATTGCATGCATGTGAAACTGAAAAATACAAAAGAATCCACAACACTTGAACACAATGATTTGGTCACCTAAAAACCTTCCAAATACAAAGTAAAACTAGGGTGGGGATGAAACCCACAAAGCTTCAATATTGTAGCATAAAGTTGGCCTATTAAGGCTTACAATGATCACTTCTAATGATCTACCTTATTAGGAGAAACTAGGACTACTAGGTCCACCTTGTTAGAGGTTTTTACAAACACACAATAAAGTATGCCCTCTATTAAGAGATTTAAGAAAGACTATTAAGTCTACCTTGTGAAAGGATTTTGACTGGTTCACCTATTAGGATGAAACAATAAATATTTGACTTACAACTGGATTGCTAATAGAGATTCCTTGAATGTATTAGTCACCTTTCTATGATGAATATGTATCTTCTGCTCCTGCTTAGCTTCAACTATTCACATTTGCATTCTTACATGCTCATTATCATGCTTTTGGATGTGATACAATACATTATGTATATATACCAATCCAAATTACAAAATTACAAAGTAGGCCATCATACAGGTTAACACCAATATTACAAAGTCAACCCAAATGAAGACACTTTGGTTCTGAAGGCTGACTTGGTGAAGTTTTGATACTTGATGCCCACTACCATTACTCAACATCATCATGCATTCAATAGATATAGAGGCTCAATCAATACTAATCACTTCAAGGTAGTCTTGAACTTGATAGATGCTATGCAACTCGCCATAAGCTGGGTTACTCGATAAACACATACATTCAGTTTACACTAGCTTTGCATTACATGAACTAAAAACTCAATAGAAACTACAATGCTCGGTAACCACTAAACTGCTTAGGTTGAACTACTAGATTGAATTTACTTAGTTTGAACTACTGAGCTTCACACTAACTAAATATACTTGGTAACCACTGAAATTCTTGGTAGCTACTGGAATTATATGGAAAACACTATAGACTATTCAATGAGCTTGGTAGCCATACAAAATATAAATAACTGTGTGTCACTAATAACAAACTTGACTGATATGTCAAAATGCATTGAGTAGAAAATGTTCTTTCATGACTAAAATGAAGGTTGAAGTTCTTGGTTTTGATGAAGTGAAAGAGTTCTATGATGCTGATCCTAATTTTTCTGAGGTGTGGAGAGAGTGTAGAGCACCAAATCTAGCTAATCACATAAGTAGGTATGATGAGTATACAATTCAAGAAGGTATGTTGTTCAAAGGAATTTAGTTGTGTATTCCTAGAAGTTCTATAAGGTTGAATTTGATTAAAGAAAAGTATAGTGGTAGATTGGTTGGACATTTTTGAATTGAGAAGACATTGAGTTTGCTAAAAGAGAAGTATTATTGGCCACAAATGTATAAGGATATTCAGAAATTTGTAAAGATTTGTGGGGTTTTTCAAGATGAAAAAGGAGTAAGTCAAAATATTGGTTTGTATACACCTATTATTGTTCCTGAGAAACCTTGGAGTGACATTAGTATGGATTTTGTTCTTGGATTACCTAAGATAGTGAAGGGGTATGATTCTATATTTGTTGTGGTGGATAGATTTTCTAAGATGGCTCATTTCATACCATGTAAGAAGACATCAGATGCTGAGCATGTTGCTAAACTTTTCTTTAAAGAGATTGTGAGATTTCATGGATTACCGAGAAGTATTATTTCTCATAGAGATAGTAAATTTTTTGGTTATTTTTGGAAGATTTTGTGGAAGAAGATGGGTACCGAGTTGAAGTTTAGTTCTACATTCCATCTATAGATAGATGGATAGACAGAGGTTGTGAATAGAAGTTTGGGTAATTTTCTGAGATTTTTAATTGGAGATAAGCCAAGTAATTGGGAAGTAGTGTTGGCACAAGTTGAGTTTGCATATAAAAATTTTGTGAATAGGAGTATAGGGAAAACACCTTTTGAGATTGTTACTAGAATGCATCCTAGATGTATATCAAATTTGAGAGATGTTGTTGGCGAAGAAAAGAGAAGTAGTGCAGGAGAAGAATTTGATAATTTTATGGAGTCTTTGCCTAAGGAAGTGAAGTTAAGGTTGGAACAAAGTAATCATAAGTATAAGGAGAATGCTGATAAGTCTAGAAGACATCATAATTTTGAGGTTGGTGATGAGGTGATGATTTATTTAAAGAAAGGAAGATTTCCTATTGGAACATATAGTAAGCTAAAGATGAAGAACTTTGGACCTTGTAAGATCTTGAAGAAGTTTGATAGTGGTAATGCTTATGAATTTGAGTTACCTAATGGCATGGATATATCTCTTGTATTCAATATTGCTGATTTGTATAAGTATCATGAGTTAGATGATGAAGTTTTTGTATCAAAAGATTATCCTAAGAAGAAGATTGAAGAAGTTGAACAGATATTGGATTAGAGAGTTGGCAAGAGCACAAGAGGAAAAGATTATTATGAATATTCAGTGAATTAGAAGAACACACCTATCGAAGATGCTTTATGCATTCTCTATCTAAGTTGGATTTAACTCAGATTGTGACATCTCAAATGATTCAAGATAATAATTTCTTTCAACTTTGGTTTTCTAATGTAAGAGCATCTTGGGTTCCCTTGTTATCATACTCATTTTTTTTTTCATTCTGCATGTTGATGCCGAGTTACTATAGCTCTAGTGGATGTCGAGTTACTATAGCTCTAGTGGATGCCAAGTTACAGTAGTAATCTAGTGTTGACTAAGTGTTCCTTCATGTGCCAAGTTACCTAGTGTATGCCAAGTGACTTTTCATGTGCCAAGTTACCTTGTGTATGCTGTGTGACCCTTCATGTGGCAAGTTTTCCTATTTATGCCGAGTGTCAACATTTGGACATGATTTCTACGAGCTGACTTGCAAGATTTATTTCAATCATGACATTTATGTTAAGATGTTTTCTTGGGATGTGTCTAGACCATTGTTGGGTCAGCCTTCCTCTTATGTAATGTTCTAGAATGATAAGTAAGCCATTTTGGAAAGTATATATAGAGTGTTTAGGCTTAGAATTAGGATAGTTTTTTGGGGAGGATTCTAGAGCAGAATGCAAAAGTTTTGAAAGTTTGTTGCACATGTATCTGGAGCTGTGAATTTGATGTTGGATCTTTAATCTTGAATATATTTTGTATTTGGCCAAAACCTAGAAGACCTTACAGCTGGGCATGTATGATAATTATTTGATGAATCAATTAGTGTTTTGTCTTCTTCGTCCTTTGGTTGTTATTCTGTGTGTTGTGTTTCCACTATGTTAACCCTTGCAAGGTGGTTTGGATATCTATGTGTGCCTTTGGCCCTTGTTATTTATCCCTCCCTATGTCACAAAAATAAGTTGAATGGAAAAGGAGAAGTAACAAATAAAAAGAAAAGGCTTGTATGGAAATGTTTTGCACAAGAAGGTATTGACTATGGAGAAATATTTTCTCCTATTGCAAGACTTGAAGGAGTTAGAATACTTCTAGCATATGCTGCACAATAGGGATTCAAAGTACATCAGATGGATGCTAAATAAATTTTTTTGAATGGAGTCCTAGAGGAAGAAGTCTACATTGAACAACTTGAAGGTTTCATTGATCCAAGAAAAAGAGACATAGTATGTAAACTTCACAAAGCTTTATATCGATTGAAGCAAGCTCCTAGGTCATGGTATGAAAGATTGCATGGATATCTAGTAATTATTAGTTTTGAAGAGAAAAATGATAATAGTAATTTGTATGTTAAGGAAGGACCACATGACAAGATATTCCTTGAAAAAATATTTGTAGGTGATATCATATTTGGAGGGAATGAGATGTTATGCAAATCATTTTATGAAGAAATGAAGAAAGAATTTGAAATGTCTATGTTTGGAGAGATAAACCTATTTGCTGGTCTTAAAGTTTAATAGATGAAGGATGACATATTCATCACTTAGTCAAAGTACATCAAGGAAACATTAAAAGTATTTGGAATGGAAGATTCCAAACTAGTTGGAACACCTATGTTTACTGGACACAAACTTTCAAAGAATTATGATTCAAAGGAGGTAAACCAAACTACTTATAGATCAATGATTGGGAAACTTTAGTATGTGGTACACACTAGACTTGATATTGTATTGGCAGTTGGGAAAGTTACAAGGTTTTTGCTAATCCAAAAGAAAATCACATGATGGTAGTTAAAAGGATTCTAAGGTACTTAGAAGGAAATGAAGAATATGATTTATGGTATAATAAAGGAGGAAATCTTGAGTTAAGTTCATTTACTAATGTAGATTGGGCATGAATCATTGATGATAGAAAAAACACTAGTGGAGGAGATTATTTCTTGTAAAGATATTAGTATCTTGGACAAGAAAGAAGCATAGTTGTATTTCTTAATAAACACTAGAGATAGAGAATGTCTCTACAACAGTCAATTGCTTTAACATAATATAGATCAAGAAATTAATGTCAGGAATGAAGGAGAAAATCAAGGAACTAGTGGTTATCTACTATGATAACACAAGTGCAATCAATATATCCAAAAATCATGTGGTGCACACAAAGACAAAACACATTTCAATTAAGTACAATTTCTTAAGGGAATTGGTCCAAGACAAATAGGTGAGATTTGAATATGTGAACACCAAGGAGTAGATAGTAGATATATTTACTAAGGCTTTACTCAATTGTGTATTTATGTATCTAAGAGGTAAACTAGGGGTTATTCCACTATTTGATGCTCACTAAAGAGAAAGATAGTGACACATCAACCAAGTTCCATTAAAGATCTATCAAGTTGATGCAAATTGTCAAACTTCAGGTATGAAATATAGAGTATATTGCAAATGAATCAATACAAAAGTATATAGTAAATTCAACGTTTGTATCCTTTGGCATTTTATGTCAAAGAGGGAGAGTTTGATGTCAAAAAGGAAGAGTGAGGGAGAGTTCAATGTCAAAGAAAAGAGGGAGATTTTTGTATATTAGAAGGAAGATATTCAGATGATGGATCCTACAAAAAAGAGGGAGAAAATGATAGTAGTCTACAACAAAGTTTTGATAGATGTAAGAGGGATAATTCATGTGGAAGCAAGTGAGAAAAATCCAAGCAAAATCCTAGAGGGAATTGGTATGGATGAGAATAAGAATGAAACTAAGGATATTATTTAATTGCTCATACTTTTATTATTGTATGTTGACATGTTTTTCCATCAATGCTAAAGAGGGAGTTTTCTAGAAATAATTATTTAATTTTATGTTGTTATTGATGTTACACAAATGTTAGTATTAATCAAGCAATGATGAGTTTGTAGTATTAACCTTGCGTATTTTAATATTGATTGAGTAGTCAAGAAATGAAGAACTGTCAATGTTAATCAAGTAGTTGGTTAATTAAGAAAATTCTACTTGCACTATTAATTGAGTGGTCAGGCATCAAAGGACTTGCAGTATTAACTGAGTGATTGAGCATCAAAGGAGTCACAATATTAATAGTGTGATCAATTTTAGTATTGATCGAGTGACAACAAAATGCAATTGTCTAATAGTTAATTGATTAAGGCCAACTATTCTAATATTTGATTATTATCTGAAAGGGTATTCAAGCCAACTTGTCCAAGCTTATGATATAAGAAATGTCAAGTTGTGAGGATAGAATGTTCAAGCGGAATATGAAAAAGATGGATATGTGAGTGAAGGAAAAAGCAAAGCAGGAAAGTGGAACATAAGATGCAAAAAACATTTGATCAATAAGGATTCAAAGGTCAAGCCAAAACAAAAAATTGAATTTGCAAAGTTAGTTACTTCATAAATTAGGTCAAATTGTTGTTATCTTCTAACCATTGTAGTAGTAAAGAAATATCTTAACATTGTTGACTTAATAGTCATATTGTAAATACTCTAACAAGGTGACATTTCAAGATTGAAGTGTTTGAAGACCTCTAACTAGACCACTCCTAATAGGATGATCTAAATTTACTAACAAGGTCATACTTAACAATATGTTTTGTAACCTTTAACAAGGTTAGCTCCTAACAAGGCTCACTTTAGAAGAGTGAAAAATATTGTAACTAGTTGCATGGTGGTTTTCCCAAATTGGGTTTCCACATTAAATTTGGTTTCATATGTGTTCTTGTTATTTGGTTTATGCTTTATGTTTCTGCAACTAAGTTACTAAATGCTAAAACAGATTTATAATCATAAGATTACTTTGTTAACCAAGTGACAATAATATTCTAGTGTTAACCAAGTTGGACACTATTGCATGATCAATGAAAAGTTTATTTTGACATCTAGGAATAGAGAATTATTTTTGTGGTAATTGATTCACCCCTCCCCTCTTAGTTACTCTCTTCTTTTCTAACAATATATACAACTTTACAATTTATATGAATAGATTCAAAATTGCTACACCGTTAATATTTGTGTATATAGGGTTATGAATAGTCAACTTATGGGTATCTTAATCCTTAATTAAGTCATGTAATCATTATTATATTATTATTTAGGTAGGTAGGTCAGCCTAGGTGTTATGTAGGGTTGTGTCTATTCAACCATATCATAATTAGGTATATATAGGAGGTTGTGAGTCTTATTTCAACATCATATTTTGAAGTGTGTTCTCATTGGAGATATTTGAAGGTTTCCCCCTCAAAATGGCCTATTACTCTCAGTTATTATCAAGTATTTATATCATATTTCATATTATTTCTTCTATTGTGCAAGTTATTTAATTACAAGTGGTACTAAAGCATGGTCTTGGCATCATAGAGGCAAGTTTTTTTCTCAAGTTTGGGGATATTTTGAAAAGAGCATAAATTTTAGATTGTAGAGTTTTTTTTCAAATATTTTTAAAGGGTTTTTGAAGACGATATTAAAGGAATTGGAGAAAATTTGAGAAAATTATTGTGAAATTACTCTTTCTACACAATTTATTGAGATCTTCATATCTCTCACATCCTGTCGAATTGGATTATAACTTGTATTGGGTTTTTGAATATATAGTAGAGGAGTCTAAATTCAAAGCTTGGAGAAATAAGTAAGATATTGTAAAATTAGGAAAATTCTCTCTCAAGGCAACAAATTTGCTAATTTTTTTTGGGGATTTTTTTTTTTCTGAGTAAGGGTATCTTGGCTCTAGTAAGTTACAGTGGAAATAAATAAATAAATTAGAGAATTTGCATTTCATTTGTGTGATTTATTTCAAAAATATTGGTTTCCATCATGACGAGGTGTTCAACAAGAGGCAACAAGAATGCTACAACACCAGGGAAGTCCTCTGATCAAGATTGGGAAGCAACAAAGGATAGTAATCTCAAGGAGGAGCTTAGTAAGTTCAAGGAAGAAGTTAAGAGGGATATGTGTGACCTACATGGAGATATATCATATATGTGAAGCATGTTAAGCACCTAAATTAATGAAACAAGGAAGGAGCTCTTAAGAAATCAAGGTGAAATCTTCAAGTCAACTAATAATGACACAAATTTTATTAATCCTATGGGATCTAGGTATTTTTTTTTCCAAAGGTGGATATGCACAAATTTGATGGCAAATTTCCTCTAACTTGGATAAATCAAATGAAGAATTTTTTTGAAGTACATCAAATCCCATATGGACAAAGGTCATGATGGCTTCCTTATATCTAGAACCAGATCAATTCATTTGGTATTGTTGGCTTTGTACTCATAGGAGGAAAAAGGGACTCACTGTATCATGGTCAATTTTTATAGAAGAACTCCAAGCACAACTTAGCAATGTTGTGATCGAAAGCTTCTTTAGCCAACTTGCCAAGCTTCAACAAATAGGACCAGTTAAGGATTATATTCAAAAATTTCAAAATCTATCCTTAAGAGTGGATAAAATTATAGAGGAGAACTTGAATGATTTATTCTTGGGTGGTCTCAAGGATCAAATTTAATAGGAGGTACACATGTTTTGTCCCAGCTCAGAAAATGAGTCTTTTATATTGGCACACAGGGTAGAGGAGAAGTTCTTGATTCCTAGAAAGCAAGGGGCTAATGTGATAAGAGAAAAAAGATATTCAAAACCTTCTCTTTCTCAACCTACTAGGTTGACTCCACAAAAAATTGAGGATAAAAGAGCAAAAGGGTTGTGTTTCAATTATGATAGCAATTATAGTCAAGGACATAAATGTAGTGAAAATAAATTGTTCTATATTGAAGGTCCAAGTGAGGAAGAAGAGGATGAACCCATATTAAAGGAGGACAGGGAGTTAGGTGAGGAACCACATGATTCTCAACCAATCATTTCTTATCATGCACTTTTAGATTTTAGTGCACCACAAACTCTCAAGGTAGTGGGTTTCTTAAAGAAGCAGAAAGCAATAGTGTTGATCAACTCAAGTAGTACTCATTATTTCATCAACAAAAAATTGGTAACTCTTCTAAATTTTTTTATATATCCATCCCTAGAGTTTTAGGTTTTGATTGCAGATAGGGGCACAATTAGTTGTTTAGGGAAGTGGCATAGCATCAAATTATCCATGGGAGATTATCAAATTGATACCCCAATGTATGTGATACCCATGGGTGCAATAGATATTTTATAGGAGTACAAAGGCTTACTACATTGGGAATAATTGAGATGAACTTCCAAGAACTATTCATGCAATTTCAATCAAAAGGAGAGGTAGTGGAGCGAAGGGTATTGAAGGAAAAATCCCCATAGATAGTAAGCTCTCATCAAGTGCAAAAGCTTCTTAAGAAAGGTGTAAATGGATTTGTGGGCCAACTATGTTCATTAGAAGTCTCTAAATCTAATTCTCTTACTCATCCAGATTTAGAAATAATAATTGATTGTCACTCAATGATTCTTGGAGATATGCCTAAAGGAATTCCTCCTAAGAGGGATCATGACCATGCAATACAACTAGTTCCTAGGAGCCAACCACCAAACATTAGGCCTTATAGGTACCCACACATACAAAATTATGAGATAAATTTTTTTATTGAGGAAATACTAGAGGTAGGAATTATCAGGCATAGCCAAAGTGTTTACTCCTCACCTGTTGTGATGGTGTGTAAGAAGGATGAAACTTGGTGCATGTGTCAAGATTATAGAGTGCTCAACAAGTACACCATTAAAGAGAAGTTTCCTATTCCAATCATTGATGATATTCTAGATGAATTAAATGGAGCTATGTATTTCACCAAGTTAGATCTTAGATCAAGTTATCACCAAATTTGGATTAAGGAGGAAGATATGTGTAAGACAACATTTCAAACTCATAAGGTCATTATGAATTTTTGGTGATGCCATTGGGTCTTACCAATGCATCATGTACATTCCAAAGTTTGATGAATTCAATTTTTAATAAGTTCTTGAGAAAGTTTGTGTTAGTGTTATTTGATTATATATTAATTTATATCAAGACTTGGGAAGAACATTTTCAGCATGTAGATCAAGCATTACAATTACTCGAAGATCATCAACTCTATGCTAAGCCATCTAAGTGTGCTTTTTGTCTTAAGGAGGTGGAGTATATGGCACACATAGTTTCACATGGAGTAAAGGTGGACCCTAACAAAATTAAGGCTATCATGGACTGGACTATTCCAAAAACTATTAAGAAATTGAGGCATTTATTGGGATTGATAGGATACTATAAAAGATTTGTGAAGAATTATGGTCGTATAGCAGCACTCTTACCATTCGATTAAAGAAGGATTCTTTTCATTGGAATGAATCTACTAATGAATGATTTGAGAAATTGAAGAAGGCTATGTGTACAACTCCAGTGCTTGCCACTCCAAACTTCACCAAGGAATTCATTATGGAATGTGATGCTTCTAGAAATGGGATAGGATTAGTTCTCATGCAAGAAGGTCAACAAATTGCTTTTGAGATTCGTTAACTAAAGATAAATATCAACTAAAACCTATTTACAAGAAGGAAATGCTAGCAATCCTTCATGCAGTTAAAAAATGGAGGCGTTATTTAATGGGTTGACACTTCAAGGTTAAGACAGATCATAATAGCCTAAAATTTTTTTTGGAACAAAGACTGTCCTCAAAAGAGAAATAAAAATGGGTCATTAAGATGTTGGGATATGACATTGAAATTACATACAAGAAAAGGAAGGAAAATATTGTGGCTGATGCACTTTCCAAGAAGGATGAAAAAGATGAAGCCTGATTGTGTGCCCTTTCAATATTACAAGAAAATTGGGTGGTAGAAGCCAAAGAAGAGTGGCAAAATGATGTGGCAACAAGTAACCTCATCCAACAAATAAAAAGTGACCCTAGTAGTTCAGATAAGTTTTGTTTAAAGGGAAATATAATTTGGTATAAAGAGTGCTTGTATCTCTACAAGAATTCCACTCTTAAATACAAGATTCTCAAAGAACTACATGAGTCCCCAGTTGGTGGTCATTTAGGATTTTTGAAGACATGTCATCAGGTCAAGCAAGATTTTTTTTGGGAAGGGGTAACAAGTGATGTTCACAAATTTGTGGCTGAAGGTTTGGTTTTTCAAAGAAATAAGAGTGAAATAATTATGACACGAGATCTCTTGCAGCCTTTATCTATTCCTAGCCAATGTTGGGAAGAGGTATCCATGGACTTCATCATAGGGCTTTCAAAATCTAAAGGTCACAATGTCATCATGGTAGTAGTTGATCACCTCACTAAATATGCACATTTCATTGCATTATCACATCCTTTTACAACAAGTATAGTGGCAAAAGTTTTCTTGTAGAATATCCAAAAGCTACATGGTACACCTAAGGTTATTGTTAGTGATCATGATCCTATCTATACTGATCACTTTTGGAAAGATTTATTCTCATGTTTGGGTACTAAATTGGCTCATAGTTCTTCATACCATCCTCAATTAGATGGGAAAACCGAGGTTGTTAATAAATGTTTGGAAGGATATCTATGTTGTTTTACTTTAGAAAAACAATCTTAATGGATAGATTGGCTACCTCTTGTAGAATAGTGGTACAATACTTCTTTTCATAGCTCATCAAAAATGTCTCCATTTTTGGCACTTTATGGATATCATCCTCCTTCCATCACATCATCATTAAAGGTGTCACCAAGAGTTTAGGCAGTGGATGAGAACTTGCTTCATCAACAAAAAATACTTTTAGGACTCAAGGAGAATTTAGCTATGGCACAAAATCAAATTAAACAACAAGCAGACCAACATCGTAGTGAAAGAAATTTTGAAGTTGGAGACTGGGTCTTCTTGAAATTGTAGCCTTATAAATAAATCTCCATGAAGCAACAAAAAAAGAATATTAAGTTGTCTCCAAGATATGATGGACCATACCAAATTATGCAAAAGATTTGTAGTGTTGCCTACAAGCTTGAGTTGCCACCAACAACAAAGATACATCTAGTTTTTCATGTTTCTTGTTTGAAGAAGGTAATTGGGTAGAATATTCCTACTCAAATAGTACTACCAGAACTTGATGAAGAAGGAAGAATAATTTTGGAACCAAAGTGCATTCTTCAAACATGCACAAAGAAGTTGAGGAAAAAAACCCTAACTCAATATCTCATCCAATGAAAGAACTTGCTAGTTGAAGAGGCCACATGGGAGGATGAGGAGTTCATTCAAAAGAATCCACACTTGGTTAGCATTGTGGAAAATGCTTCTTTCAAGAGAGGGGGCATGGTACACCCTTCATATTGGTGTATATAGGGTTATGGATAGTCAACTTGTGGCTATCTTAATCCTTAATTAAGTGATGTTATCATTATTATATTATTATTTAGTTAGGTAGGTTGGCCTAGGTGTTATGTAGGGTTGTGTTTACTCAACCTAAGCATAATTAGGTATATATAGGAGGTTGTGTGTCTTATTTCACCATCATATTATGAAGTGTGTTCTCATTGGAGATATTTGGAGGTTTTCCCCTCAAAGTGGCCTATTACTCTCAATTATTATCAAGTATTTATATAATATTTCATATTATTTCTTCTATTGTGCAATTTATTTCATTACAAAAACCTTGATTGTGCTGATATCTTCAATATCTAATTTTTTTTTGAAGTTCCACTTTAGAAAGCTTTATACAACTTCTTTTCTTTTTTAATATCATCAAATTCATATCTATACAATATATACAAAGTGTGAATATAAAAATCATATCATTACGATATAATTTTCTACTCCACTAAACAAAATTATCTTCCTTTATACCATAAACTTTGACTTATCAATCTTGTACTACCTTGCACATTATCAAAAACTTCATATTAACTTTTTTCCATATAAGATTTAACATTTACCATGCTAGACCAATCTTTTCAAGCAATAATTTTGACAAAGTCAAAATTATTGCTTAGCTAAAAACTTGATATTTTGACTTTTTCCCTATTTTGTGATGTTCATCCTATCACTGGAAAAATTCCCAAAATATAGGCAAAACATAACAAAAACATTGAGATTGTACACATAATCTACGGTGTCCATACTACCTCTCTCTAAGCTTGAATAACATAATATGTTTTTTGTAAACCTTACCAAACAAAAATATACAATTATTCCTTGCTTACCAGTATTATAGTTAGATAATTTTCTAGGTATTCTTTCTCTAGCCTCATCCCCAAGTTATGCTACGTCAAAATCTATTTTATATTTTTATAAATGATAACCCAAACAACTATCCTCACCTGAATTTCTAACAATATCCCCCTTTTTCATTGAGGGAAACATAAAGGAAAAATTGGCTAAGTATAATTCCATACTTCTCAAAATTTCAAAATATTCAAAATTGTGGCCAAAATCAAAACTTCAAAACTTTACTTTGCTCATCATATATATTTACTCTGCTCCCCCCTTGATCATACTCTATATTTGTATTGTTGCTCCCCCTTACAATATACATAGTAAATTGTACATACCTTAACTACAATTTTTCTCCTTCTTTATCTACATGTCAAAATTGTATCCTTCATCTTCTTCTTCACTGTGAACTTGTGCTCAAAAGTGAAATGCAATCATAAAATTGGTCTTCATGTTCCCATAATTTGCATCACAAGTAAACTTCATTGATTCTTCTACATTTAAAAATGCACGAATCCAAAATTGTATCCAATTTCCTATGAAATAAGTATGTCTTTGGTGTTAGGTGGTCTCTTAATAGACTGAACATCTTCAAAGTTATTTCTTTATCATGCTCTAACAATCTTAATTCATCATTTGACTTCCCAATTCTCTGATCTATCTCAAAGATTTTGACATTACTTTTCTTCATCTCTTCAACCATTTTCTCAATCTCATCTTCTTTCTCCTTGATTTCTTTAGTAATGGAAAGAGTATTTTTCCATTCCTTAGTGCATTTAATGCATAGTTCTTTACCCTCTAATATGAATTTCCTCATCCTTAGTGAAAAAATCAAGTAATGTTAAATCAATATTGATATTGTCACATAATTGTTTGAATAGCTTAACATCATGCTCAGTTTGTGCTTTCATCTTGGTAGTCTCCTCAAGAGATAAAAAATCACTATCAAAATCTTCCATGACTCTATATGTCTTCCTTTCTATATATTTCTCTTTTATCTAAATAGGAGATAGTAATGCATTTTTGAGTTTTTTTTACTGATAACTCTAAAAGTTTTTGTGTGTTCTCACTTTATTTTTAATTTTTTTTTTGTGATTTTAGTAATTGCAAAATCTGATAAATGCTTGTATTTTTGCAAATCCATGTCTCCCTTAACCATGTTTGTAACATCACCTTTCATGTTGGAAATAAAAGCTTCAAATGTATATTTATATGTTCTTACACTATCTTTACCAATTTTTTTTTCTTTGATAGGTGTTTGCAAGGTTTGAAGTTTTGTTTCTTTGGTTTCCTCTTCTACACTCCTCTCTCATTCATGCTTTGATATGATGTTTCTTATTTTTTGTTGTCCTCTATTTTCTGCTCTATCTCTTTCCTCTACTCTATCTATGAAGTTTTCTTTCTTTTGTCTACTATCTTATGCTCTTGTTCTACCTCTATGACCTTTACTTGCTTTTGATATGCCTTATCTAGTTTTACGCTCTCAAAGGTAGGTGATAAAGAGAATAAAATCTCTTTTGGCCAAGTTAGCAAGTGAATACTAGGTGTTTCCTCACCTCATAGAATGATTTGGAATTGGTGACCATATTTATTTTTTTCATTTTCTTCTACAACAGTGACTTCTTTATTCTTCTAATCTTGCTCATCACTTCTATAGACTTGAATATTGTCTGTCACCAAATTTCCAACATCATATAATGTTTTATCTTTGAATGGATCATAATTTGTATCTATAGTTGGCACTCCAATAATGTTGACATTAGGTTTTGTAACAATGATCACAAATTATTTTGTATCTACATCCTCGCTTGTCAAAATAGTAGGTGCTTTAGTTTTAGTTTCTTTTTCTCGAGTCTTTAAAACATCACGGTCATTTAGTTCTTTATGTATTGCTTCTTCTATTTCTTTCCTTATTTCCTCATACTGACCTACCATAATTATGATTGTTGTCATATTTCTCCTCAAAAGTGGCTCTAGCTTCTTTAGGATATTCTATATCTATTCATCATTTTCAACTACACATTATTTATGTTATGTGGCTTCTCTTAGTTTCTTATCTTTTTCCACTATTCTTAGCCTTGAAGTTTTCAATTTTTTATACAACTCTTCTTGTTTACTTCCATGCAAATTGATAAGATATTTTATGAAGTGCAACATGTACTTAATAAATATTGTTGGCCAAGATTTCCCATCAACCATGATCATGTTATTCAATCTTCCCAATTAGGTTTCCATCCTTTTGTATTTTTATTAGGGCTTATTCTAGGTTGATCTTGTGGTTTATCAATTCACACTCTCATCTTGGGCTTCTCTGCTACATCCTTTGCCTCTTCCTAATTCTTTTTATTTTTCTTTATAACTTCAATTTTAGGTCTCTTTGGTCAAAGGATTTATCTCATTTCTTTAACTCTCTTGGTCTTCTTAGGTTATTCTTCCAACTTTTCTCATTTAACCCTTGTCATCATTGTAGGCTTTCTATTTATCATAGATGGCAAAGTTCTAGTAGATCTCCTTATTGATACTAATGGTGGTGCGATGGCTAATCTTCTCATATATTCTTGTGGTGTGGTTTACACGAGTAATATTTACCTCTTCTTCTAATGGTGTTCATATTGACCTTATGGTCAAATCATTTGTCATTTAGTGACTAAAAACTTAATTATATTGTTTGATTACATTACTACTGAGCTTTACAATTGCTATTGAGCTTCATATTTAGTTAGTAGTATATACAGAGATTTACAATTGCTACTAAGTTACACATGTAGAGAGATGAGTCTATCGAGCTTTATAGGAAAAGTGTAGTATTTGCCGAGCTTCACATAGTCTACCAAGCTCTGTAGTGTTAACTGAGCTTTTTAGTGTTAATTGAGCTCTGTAGTGTTAATTGAGTTATTAATGTCTACCAAGTTGGCAGTGTTAACAAAGGAGAATGAAGTTAGTGTTGACCGAGCTATAATGTCAACCAAGCACTTTAGTATCTATCAAGTTCTTCAATATTCATTGAGTCATCAGTGCTAACTAAGTTCATGCTATTCCTGAGTGATCAATGTGGACTATGTACCAATGTCAACTGAGTGCTAGAGCTTTCCAAGTTGATAATGTTGCCAAGTATGAGAACATCACCCCAGTGGTCTTTAGGATCTGAGTTTCAGTAGTGAAATAACTTGGTGAAGATTATTGAATTTGGTGTTGTAGTTAAATCCATAAGGTAATGATTTGGATTGGTATATATGTAATACATCTTATCATATCTAGATGAGTAAGGTAAATAAGTAAGAGCAGTATAAGTGCAAATTAGAAGAAGGATACAAGAAGTATAAGGAAAAGAAGAGTCTTATCTATCAAAACAAGGTGAACATTATACAATAAAGGAATCTCATTCAACAAATAGACTTCTAGATTAAATAACTACTACTAGTTCATCCTAACTGGTGCACCAATAAAATCCTCTAATAAGGTGGACTTAAGAATCCTTATTGCTCCTAACAACATAGATTACTAGAATGATAAATTGTAAGCTTTAATAGACTAACTTTATGCTTCAGTCATAAAGCTTTTGGGTATCATCCCCACTACAATTTTACTTTCTATTTGGAAGGTTTCTAGGTTACCAAATATTGTGTCAAGTGTTATGAATGTTTTATTTCTTTTTAGTATTTCATGGATGAAATTAGATCATATTATATTATGAAGGTTTGATTGGAGAATTAAAGTATAAGTTTTTATTGATTCGTGATTCAACCCCCCTCTCAGTCACCTAGTTTATACTACATTTCCAATAGTTTTGTTGAATACAATTGTTTAATTGTGTATTGTCTTTGATGTTACACAAAATGTCATATCATTACTAATTAGTGTATCCTGAGCTCACTCAGGCATTGAAGACAATTTTTTGTGTCTATTGAGCATTCTAGAGTTTGCCTAGTTCAGAAGACAATATCTATTTAGTTCACTCAGGCACTAAAGAAAAGTTTGAAAAAGTTGAGCGTTAATCAAGCTCACTCTATTAATGAAGGAAATGTTGGATGGAACCAGTGTTAACTAAGATCACTCAATTGCTAAAGGAACTCTATGTATATGCAATGTTGACTAAGTTCACTTGGTTAATATAGGAAAATTATTTTTGAGTTAGTGTCTACCGAGCATGGTCGACAAATGAAGGATTTTCTTGTTTTGGCATATTGAGTTCAATTGAATTATTTGTTGGTTCTAGCCGACTGAGGAGATGAATATTGACTATTCTAAATTATATTCTAGCCAACTTGACAATATGAAAGATATAAATATAAGGTCAAATTGAGAATTAAAAAAGAGGATGAATGGAAGATAATTGAAGATTTAATGATGCTAAGAGGAAGTGAATAAAAAGGATAAGAAGAATATTCTTATGGAGCTAAAAAGATACATTTGATCAAGAAGGATCAAGTATACAAGCCAGAATTGAGACTTGTAATCAGCAATTTAGTTGCATGAGAAATCAGCTCATCTCATTGTTACTATCTAACCATTATAGCAATGATCTAAATATCTTAATAGAGTTGGCTTAACATCTATTTTTAAATCCTCTAACAAGGTGGCATTTCTATTGAATTGTCAAAAGACCTCTAACAAGGCCACTCCTAATAGGGTGATTAAATCCTCGTATAGGGTCACACCTAACAATGTGTTTTTTAACCTTTAATAGGGTTGGACTCCTAACAAGGCTCACTTTAGAAGAATACAAATCAGTAACTAGTTGTAATTGGTGGTTTTTCCTAAATTGGGTTTCCACGTTAAATCTTGGTGTCAAGTGTGTTCATACTATTCATTTTATGTGTTTGTAACTAAGTTAAAGTAATATTAATCATAGATAAAATCTTAAATATTTTCATGTTATGCATTTACTGAGCTATTTCAATAATTACCGAGTTACAACATTTTTTTGTGTGTTTGCTAAGCATCAACAGAGTTCAATTTTCATAGAGTTGTTTTGTACTAAAATCTAAGGGATCTAGGATTTATTTTAGTGGTAATTGATTCATTCCTCTCCTCTTATTTACTCCTCTTATATTTCCAACAATTGGTATCAAATCTTTTTTTTGTTGCAGAGAAGGTTTTAAGGACCAAAGCTAAAGATCAAGATTTCTTACAGAAGAGAGATTCCCAAGTTGAATCGAGACAACTTTTCAACATGGCAAGGACTTATGAGGTTACATCAAGCAACTATGAGTAATTTAGGTTGTAAGTATATTGACACTAAATACAAGAATCCTACTAGAACATTATCAGTTGAAGATATTGTTGAAAAAAAGAATCATAACATCATGATGATTGACATTGCATCTAGTCTTAATTATGTTGAATTTTATGAAGTCAAAAGTTGTACTACAACTCATGATATGTGGATTGAATTGAAAGCCATCTATGGAGGAGATGACAATGTAAGAAGAGCCAAAGCTAAAAGTCTCAGAGGACAATTTGATCAGATGAAGATGAGAAAAGATGAAAACATTACAAAATATGTTGAAAGAATCAAAGCAAGTGTAAGTGCAATCAAAGCATCTAGACTAGATATTGATGACAAAACAATTATAGGCAAGGTACTTAGAACCCTTCTTCCTATCTATGCAATTAGAGTGTCTTCTATTCAAAAAATGAGATGTGATCCAAATAGAAATATAACTTTGGATGATCTAGTTGGAAGATTAATAGCTGTTGAGTTGGATAACTATGATAACTATGTTCCTAGTTCAAAAAATTATTGAGTATGCATTTGAAGCCAAGCTTTCACTCAAGAAAAGGGGTAAGAAATCAAAGTTCAATCAATTAGTAAGTGAAGAAGGAGAAAAAAGTTTAGACAATGATCTTGAAGTTGTTGAAGACCTACTTGTAAGGAAATACTCCAAAGGTAGAGGAAAGTACAAGGGTAAGATTCCTCTAATCTACTTTTCTTGTGAAGAAGTTGGTCACATTGCTGCTAGGTGCCCAAATAGAGAAAATAAGGGTGAAAAGAAAAGTAATAAGTAAAAAATAAAGAAGGAATTCATAAACTACAAGGACTATAAGGAAAAAGGTAAGAAATCTTGTTTTATGGCTAAAGATTCTAATAATAGTGAAGATGAAATGGTATATATTGTTATAAAAGATGAATCTAATGATGAAGGAGATAAGATGGAACTTATCTCTCATATTTTCAAAAATTATACATGGATTATTGATAATGGCTGCTCACATCATATGAATGGAGATAAAACAAAGTTTGAGAACATGAAATATTATGATGGTGGTAGTGTCAGATTTGGAAACAATGAACCTTGTTGCATAAAAGAAAAAGGATGTATCTTATTAACCAATCAACTTATATGTGACAATGCTTATTGGATTGAAGGACTAAAGCACAATATACTAAGTGTAGCACAATTGAATAACATTGGATTCAAGTTAGAATTTATGAATGGGAAGGCCAAACTATTGGATGGAAAAAGGGAATCTAGTTGGATCTAGAAAACAAATTAAAGGTAATCTGTTCTATCTAGATCTCAGTGAAAGTTCATCTTTTATTGCTCAAGAAGAAGAAAGTTGGTTATGGCACAAAATATTATGTCATGTGAACTTTGATAACCTAGTTAAGATAAGAAAAAATAGAAGAGTAAGAGGTATTCCTATCTTGAGGAAACTTGATATGGGTCTATGTAAAAACTGTCAAATTGGTAAGATGGAAAAGACTAGTTTCAAAAGCAAGAACTATCACTCTAAAGAAGTCTTAGAACATGTTCATACAAACTTTTGTGGACCTATTGGAATATAAAATTATAGTGGAGATAAGTTTTTCATTCTTTTTTTTGATGACTATTCTAGAATGATGACTATAATGCATCTAAAAAAAATCTGAAGCATTTCAAAAATTCAAGTGGTATCTAGCAAGAGTAGAAAAATAAATTGGAAAGAAGCTGAAATGTTTGAGATCAAACAGAGGTGGTGAGTTCATTTCTAATGATTTCGATGAATTCTACATTGAAAAAGGAATTAAAATACAAGTATCAACCCCTGGTACACCTCAACAAAATGGTATAGCTGAAAGAAGGAATAGATCCATCATGGATTGAACAAGAACATTGATGATAGAAAAGAATGTTGCAATCAAATACTAGAAGGAAGCAATTAGTACTGCAGTGCATACCTTGAATAGACTACAGCTAATGAAAGACTCAAATCAAACTCCTTATGAACTATGGTATGGCTACAAACCTAATGTAATTTACTTGAAACTATTTGGCAACAAATGTTATATCTTGAAAGAATCTAGGAAAGGTAAATTTGATGTCAAAGGTGATGATAGAATATTCCTAGGATACTCTTGCAGAAGCAAAACATACAAATGTTTGAATTTTTCTACTCATAAAATCATAGAAATTGCACACGTGAGAATTAATGAGTTTGTAGAAAATAGTGAAGAAGACAAAAACAAAGAGCTTAATGATTACATAATATTTTTTTACTATGAACCTGATACCCTACAAAGTCTATCTAGATGATAAGAGGCTTCACCTCATGATTTTCCAAAATATCCAATAGCCACTGAGTTTCAGATAGTGCAACCTAAGTCATAGTCTAAAGGACCCAAATTATAGTCTAAAGCTACTGATTCTGATGGACCTAAGTCATATATAGTAGGACTTGAGCTTAATACTAAAGTTCACGAAGAAATCAATGAAACAAACTCCAAATCCAAAGAGCCTATGTTAGCAAGATATGTCAGAAGGCATCATGCACCTAATTAGATCATTGGAGACAAGTCAGATGGAACAATGACAAGAAATAAATTGAAAGGTACATGTTTACTTGCTTAATTTGAACCTAGAAATGTTAAAGATGCTTTATATAATGAAATTTATATTGAAGCAATGAATGAAGAAATAGAACAAATAGAGAAGAACAAAACCTCGACTCTTGTTCCTACACCAAATGATAAAAATGTAATTGGCACAAAGTGGGTATTCAGAATAACGCTAAATGAAGATGGAGAAGTTTCTAGAAATAAAGCAAGGTTAGTATGCAAAGGTTATTTTCAAGAAGAAGGTATTGATTATGGTAAAAATTTTTCTCCTGTTGCAAGATTAGAAGGTATTAGAACTTTACTAGCATATGTAGCTCACAAAGGTTTCAAAGTTTATCAAATGGATGCAAAATTTACATTCTTGAATGAAATTCTTAATGAGGAAGTCTACTTAGAGCAACTTGAAGATTTTGTAGATCCTAGCAAAAGAGACATGGTCTAAAAATTACACAAGGAATTATATGGTCTCAAGAAAGCTCCTAGAGTTTGGTATGAAAGACATCATAACTACTTGATACATAATGGTTTTCAAAAAACAAATTATAATAGTAGTTTGTATATCAAAGAAGGATCAGAAAAGAAGATTGTGTTGGAAGAAATATTTGTGGATGACACTTTATTCATAGGAAATGATGACTTGTGCAAGGCATTTTTAGAAGAAATGAGTAAAGAATTTGAGATGTCTATGTTTGGAGAGATAAAATTATTTGTTGGATTTTAGGTCCAATAGAAGAAAGATTGTATCTACATTACTCAATTTGAATACATCAAGGAGATACTAAATAAATTTGGAACGGAAGATTCAAGACCAATTCAAAGCCCTATGTCTGTTGGACATAAGATTTTGAAAAATGATGATTCCAAAGAGGTAGATCAGACCACATATAGATCAATGATTGAAAAATTGTAGTATGTAGTGCATACAAGGCCTCATATTACATTAGCAGTTAGTATAGTGGCAAGATTCTCAACAAATCCCAATGAAAATCACATGATGGAAATCAAAAAAATCATGAGATATCTGAAAGGTACTAAAGAATATGGTTTATGGTACAAAATAGGAGGCAATTTGAATTTAAAAGAATTCATAGACATTGATTGCGAAGGAAGTATTGATGACAGAAAGAGCACCAGTGGTGGAGCATTCTTTCTTCATAAAAGACTAGTGTCCTAGACAAGCAAGAAACAAAATTGTATTTCTCAGTGCATAGTAGAGGCAGAATATGTGGCAACAATAGTTAAATTTTCTAATATTATTGGAAATTATGAAGATAGAGATCAAGGATCCATTGGTTATATACTATGATAACACCAGTGCAATCAATATATCAAAGAATCTAGTGATGCATACAAAAATAAAACACATTTCTATAAATATCATTTTTTGAGAGAACTGGTACAAGATAAAGAAGTAAGATTGGAATATGTAAATAAAAAAGAGCAAATTGTAGACACATTCACCAAGCCATTACCTAAGAATGCAGTTCTATATCTAAGAGGTAAGCTAGGGGTCATTCCTTTATTTGAAGTTCACTAAATGAAGTTTAGTGATGCATCAACCATAACATGTTGAAAATCAATTAGTTGGTGTAGTATTGACAAGGGTATATTGCAAACGAATCAATATTTGAGATACATTGATAGTCATTGAATATTATCTTTGGCATGAGATGTCAAAGAGGGAGAAGTTTTCTATCATATCTCATATAAATTTTGTGAAGAGAAAGAGAAAGAGATGTAAAAAGGGAGAATGAACTTTGTATGATATCAAAGATAGAGTTTTCTATTAGAAGAAGTTGTTGCAGAAAAAAGTTTTATTACAGAGGGAGAAACTAAAGGTCAAAATAGTTTAAACTAATAGAAGGAGTTCTCATGGGCAAGAATTAAAATGAAACTAATGATATATTCCTTACTTTATTCTTGCTCTAAAATTTCATTGCATTATGACATGTTGTGTTGTCATCAATGCCAAAGTGGGAGATTGTTGAATATAATTGATTAATTATGTATTGTCTTTGATGTTACACAAAATATCATATCATTACTAGTTAGTGCATGCTAAGCATTCCAGAGTTTATCTAGTTTAGAAGATAGTATCTACCAAGTTCACTTGGGAACCAAAGGAAAGTTTGCAAAAGTTGAGTATTGACTGAGCTGACTTGGTTAATGAAAGAAATGTTAGATGGAACCAGTGTTAACCGAGCTCACTTAGTTACTAAAGGAACTTTGCGTATATGTAGTGTTGACTGAGTTTACTTGGTTAACATAGAAAAATCATTTTTGAGTTAGTGTCTACCGAGCAGGGTAGGATAACAAAGGATTTTCTTGTTTTGGCATATTGAGTTCAATTGAATTGTTTGTTGGTTCTAGCCAATTGAGGAGATGAATATTGATTATTCTAAGCTATATTCTAGCTAACATGGCAATATGAAAGATATAAATATAAGGTTAAGTTGAGAATTAGGAAAGAGGATGCATGGAAGATAATTGAAGATTTAATGATGCTAAGAGGAAGAAAATAAGAAGGATAAGAAAAATATCCTTATGGAGCTGAAATGATACATTCGATCAAGAAGGATCAAGTATATAATCCAAAATTGAGATCTGTAATCAGCAATTTAGTTACATAAGAAATTAGGCCATCTCATTGTTACTCTCTAACCATTGTAGCAGTGATCTAAATCTCTTAAAAGAGTTGGTTTGATAGATTTGTAAATCCTTTAACAAGGTGGAATTTCTATTGAATTGTCAAAAGACCTCTAACCAGGCCACTCCTAATAGGGTGATTAAATCCTCTAATAGGGTCACACCTAACAGTGTGTTTTGTAACTTTTAATAGGGCTAGCTCCTAATAGGGCTCACTTTAGGAGAGTGAAAATTATTATAACCTTGTTTGAATGTCTTATCATTCTTGTAAAATACATTTATGTTATTGTGTATGTCATTATTACCAATTGAATCAAATTTGTTATGTATGTAAGCACACATGTCCTTTACAAGAGAAACCTTATCTAGAATTTGTAAAAATGCTCCTGCAAGATTATCTCTGAAAGATAGGAAGGAATGATCCTTAAACTAATACCTAGGATATTCTCTTACACAAAAAACTACAAGTGTATCCATATCTTCAATTCAACTACAAAATCAATGCAAATTATGACCTCGCAGATAATATAAATACCTTTACAAATCACATTTTAGTACTTCCTCAAATTCATTTTGAATCTAAAAAATTCACCTTCAAATTCTTCTACTAGCTCTGAGATGTTCCTTAGTGTGAAATTCATGATGAATTCATTCATTTACAACCCTTAAATATCAATACAATCTTATTTGCAGTAAATGCATAATGCATACAACTCAAAAAGGTTTTCTTCATACCAATGCATTTCAAATCTTCATTGATCTCACATATGTTCATAACTGTTTATATGACCTTAGATTTATATTTGATTTGATCATGCCAAGCTACTTCTAACTATGCGAAAACCAATTATACCATCCAAGGGTCTGATAGATTTTAGGTGTTGTATCCCATGTCTCTACTAAAATAGAGATAGTTTATGCTAATGTAGTTTAGTACTTGGAACTATTCCCATCTTGTCTTTTAATGAATCTTTTATCTTTTCCAGCCACACTTTAGTGCTTTATGGTATTCCTTACCTTACAAATGTCTTATCCATACTTTTTATGTTTCTTATTTGTTGGAATTATTTTAGAAACTTGGGGGGTGGGGGTGAATCAGTTATTCAAGGTCTAGATGTACAAATAAAGCTTTTCACAATTTAGTGAACCCATAAAACATTCTTAACCATGCATGCATTCATTGTGTGCTAACTAAAACCGATATGTTACTATTAAATGTAAAGCATGAAACACAACACATCCATTAACACATTTTCCACAATGATTTAATGTGGAAACCCAACTTGGGAAAAACCACTAGTAACATGCTACTCATTTTTCACTCTTTTGAAGTGATGCCCTGCTAAAGGCCAACCTTGTTAAAGGTTACAATAAGCACTGTTAAATGTGACCTAGTTCAGGGATTTCAGTCACCCTGCTAAAAGTGAGCCTTGTTAGAGGACTTTAGGCCATTCACTTGGAATGCCACCCTGTTAAAGGATTTTCCAATGACTATTAAGTCAACCATACTCCAAAGGATTTACCCTAGGCTGATACAATTGTTAGAAAGTAATAGTAGAGCTTTGATCTGATACAATTTACAACTATGCTTACAGATTATAGGTCATTGTTTAGTCCTCAACTTTTCTTGGCTTTCAATCTTTGTAGCTTTGATAGCTTGTTCACCTTTCAATCATTCATCCTCTTTAAGCCTTCTTGCTTAGTACACCATTGTAGACTTCTTCACTTGGGTCACTTTATGAAGCAAAACCCCTTTCCTTCTCCTTATTATATTTTTGCATCAAACTCTCTAACTCTCTACTTCATGACTAGATATTCCTACATATAGGAAATTAGAACATTTTCCCCACTCATTATCCATCACCAAAATTAGGGTTTTCAATGGATTAGGTAGGATACACTGCATTTGCCACATATCTTGTCTTTTCTAGAAACTTCTCTTAGAATCCATTTGAATTTGCCTCCAAAATAGTTTACATAAGATTCTATTCCACCAGCTCATCAATCTTATCTTCCTCCTAATTCAGAAGTTCCAAGAAAACAAACTTGTTAGCTTTTATATGGAAAATCTTTGATCTTTGTCATAATGCAACAGCTCGGCATTATCAACCTTCTGATGCTTGTCAGATACTGTGTTACTCAACATGAACTATAAAATCACTTGGCATCAATTGTAAAATACTTAGGCATCAATTGGATTTTACTAGTGCTCGACATCAACTAAAAATTACTCGGCATCTACTAATTTGCTTGGCATCCACAAAAATTTTCTTTAACTCAACTCTAACTGACTTTTTGCTCGGCTTGCACTAACTTTACTTGGCACCTACTATCCACTCAACCAAGCTTGGCAAATGAAGTTTGTCTAATTTTATTCTTCTAAACTTTCTAAGTGTAGCCAGTCATTTTGTAACCTCAAGTAGATCATCAATACATTATGTTATCACTATCTTAACTAATTCTTGTACTTCAATACATAATCATAACAAAACCTTTCTTCTAGGTACTTTTGATACATCTTGTTGATCAAATCCTCCTCATCAATCAACTAAGTGATAGTACTTGAAACATATAAGTAATTGTCTTACTAGCATGTAGCAGGTTTGACATCAGTGACAAAACAATGATTGAAACACATAGTCTTCTTCAACAATCTTTCTAATCAAATGATCTTTTCAATCAGATGTCAACATTATTTCCATTCTCTTAATTTCTTATATTGTTTATGTTTCTTCTTATATTAAGTGTTCTCATATTCCATGCTCTTATATTAGGTGTCCTCATGTTGTCGTTGAAGCTCTTTAGTCTACAAAGTCTAGTTTTATGTCCTGTATTGTTCCAAAATTGACATGCCATAACTTTGTTTCTACATCCTAGTCCAAATTGATTAATATATAATCTATAATATCTTAAGATATGATCAAAGTTGTTCCACTTATAACATATGACTCCATTTGTAATGATGCTATTTATTACCAATGGCCTACTAGTTATATTGTTAGTTCTTTCATACATTCTTATATTTAATATTTGATTAGGTTTTGTGCATTCACTAGATCTATGTCCATAAATAGATAAATTACACCAATATATTTAATCTTTGATTAGGTTTTCTATAGTCACTATATCTATGCCCATAAATAGAGAAATTGCAACAATAATTGAAAAAAAGGTTTAAAAAAATTACTTGTTTAATCCTTTTTCATGTGTCCAAGTTGGTTGCATACAAAACATCTACCATTAAATTGTATCCTATGAAATCTAGGGTTTTTAGGTTGATTTAGTACTTGATGTTGCTATGGCGAAGTATCCTAGCATTGCTGGAGCATTGGATAGATTGACAACATGACTTTGTGTTGCATTCTTGATTATCTTTGTCATTGATGTCAACATACTGTGAAGATTGGTAGAGTAGAAGAAAAATATTGAGGTCATACATATCAAGTACTAAAGATGAGGTCAAATGCAACTAGGGACATGTTCTACATTGTGTCCTGATTCAATGATTAAGAGTGCATGCATAAAGTTGAAGACTAGTAGTAGTTATTGATAATTTATAGAAGAAAGTTTGCAAGAAGAGTTCCTAAGAAGTGGTTTTTGGTAATTGGATTATATCTCCTAATAGGGATATAATATGGTTAAGTGCAGTTAGATTGAGAAAAAAGTAAGCCCTATGATGACATTAGTGTGTGTGTAAAGTCTGAGGTTGTATGTGTGAGAAGTTGTAATTATTATGAGCCAACATTGTTATGTAATTATGAAAAGATGTATTGTAGTATGTTATCTTAATGAGGTCCTATTGTAATTAAATGTTAAAGCCTCATGACTAACTGAAAAAATAATTTTGAGGGCTTGGTATAAAGGAAAGTTATTTTCCTTGTGATGAAGTATGGAAATGTAATGAATGTAAGCAAATTGTGAAATTGATATGAGAATTTGGTAAATGTGAGTAAGTGATCAAAGGGATCATTGTGATGTGAGCTTGTAGATTTGTTATTGACATCTAAGAAGTGTTTTGGTGTGAAATTTTTATAGTAAGAGGATAGACTAAGTATTGAGTTGTTAAGACTAGTTATATTTTTCTTATTCTAAAAGGAATAATATAGAGACTAGTTGGACAATGAGTTCAGTGGTCTTTCCCTAAAGCTATGTGGATAATGGGTCATTTTTCCTTTTAAAACTCCTAACAAGGTTGGAATCTCCTCAAAAGGATTAAAAGTCTTCTAATAGGGACTGATATGTACTAAATGTATTTCATTGGATCTTAACAAACTCCACCCTCTTACAAGGAACTTATATATTAGTACATTATTTTGTGGATAACATCGCCACTAAGGTTTTCCCTCTGATCAAGGGTTTCCCTACTTAACATATCTGGTGTTACTATATATGTATATCTTCTTATGGTTATTGTTGATATTGATCACATGTTTAATATTTAATAAGGTTGATAAAAGTTAATTTGATATGATAACTGATTCACGCCCCTCTTAGTTATCTTGGTGGACTTTACTTTCTAAACTAGTAGTAGAGCATTAGATCCTTGAAGGAAAAGCTCAACAAATTAAGTAGATCAATGGCAAGCCATTTCGAGAAAGAAAGTGCCAATTTTGATGGAGTGAACTATGATAGTTGGAAAGAGAAGATGAAGACACATGTGTTGCACATCGGTCTAGGATATTGACTAATCACAAAGAATGAGAAGAATATTTTGGAAGAAATTAAACTTGAAGAGTTTACTAAAGCTAAAAGATATTTGTTTGTGTGTAATATGCTTGCCAAAGAAGCACTTTTGTTAGCTCTTCTTGACAATGAATACAATTAGGTAAAATATTTGGAGTTATCTAGCAAAATTTGGAAAGCTTTGTAATCTAATTTTGAAGTTTATAAGCATTTTAAGAGGGCAAGATTACAAAATTGGATATGTCTATTTCAAGAAGCTAAGATTATGGAAGATGAATCTATTAGAACATATAGTGGTAGAATATCATAAATTGTTGCAAGAATCAAGACTTGTGAAGGAACTTGTGAAGACATGAAGATATGTCGTAATTGATCATGTGGTAATGGTAAAACCCTAATACAATTGTTCTTTGGAAGTTTCTCGAAGAGGGAAAGCACATGATATAAGCATTTTTAGGGTTGCAGATAGGTGAGAGAGAAAGTGTATTGTTGGTATGCTATGTTGCTGCTGGATTGGTCTTTTGTATCTTGAAAGAACTTGCATTGCAAGTGTGTTGTAACCTTTTGTGTTGAAGATAATATATTGTGCAAGTTTTGGAGGGGTGGGGTTGTTTTACCGAAAGGTTTTTCCCCACCGACATATCTTTGTGTTTATGTGTTTTCTTTCTCTATCTATTTTCTATATTCATGGTTGACAATAATATTATTGTTTACATAATATCTAATATGAAATTGTAAGGATTTAACAAGAATTTGTACAATACTTTCCTTAAGAAATTAGTGTAGGAAGCTATTTTTGCACCCGAGTTTCCTTACAGTAACAATGCAACTTGTCATATCAAGGGAATATGATCTATAACTCTTGATGGAAAAACTAACACATATGATATTTACTTTGTTGATGGACTAAACATAATCTTCTAAGTCTTGGATAGTTGGTTGACAAGGGATATCAATTGTGGTTCATAGAGAAGACATGCATCTATTGACATTATGGTCAAATCATTTGTTTATTAGTGAATAAACACTTAATCAATTTGGTTGATTACATTGCTATCGAGCTTTACAGAGTCTACCAAGCTTCTTAGATAGAATATAGTGTAAGCCATGCTCCATAGAGTCTACCGAGATCAAAATTGTAAACCATGCATTAATTAGTGTTAATTGAGCTTTATAGTATTAACCAAGATTATTAGTATCTATCAAGCTAGATGTGTTAACCAAGCTAAAGGATGGTAGTGCCAAATGAGCTACAGTGTCAACTGATGCCTTTAGTGTCTACCAAGTTCTTCAATGTTTGATGAGTCACCAAGTGTTAACCAAGTTTGTAATACTCTTGAGTGATCAATGTGGACCATACAAAAATTTCAATTGAGTGCCAGAGCTTGCCAAGTTGATAATGTTGCTGAGTGTTAGAATATTGCTCAAGTGGTCTTCTAAACCCAAGTTCTAGTAGTAACCTGACTTAGTGAAGATTGTTTGAATTTGGTGTTGTAGCTGACTCCATAAATTAATTATTTGGATTGGTGTATATGTAATATACCTTGTGTGATCCAAATAAAAGAATGTTTAACAAGAACAATTATGAGTGTGAATTAGAAGACAAAAAGATACAAGCATTATAAGGAAAAGTAGAGTCTTATCTATCACAACAAGGTGATCGGTTTACATCAAAGTAATCTCATTTAACAAACTAAGTTGTAGATTAGAGATATACTACTAGTTCATCCTAATAGGTGCATTAGTGAAATACTTAAACAAGTTGGACTTAATAGTCATATAAATAATCTCCTAATCGACTACATACTTAATTGTATTGTAAAAATCCTTTCACAAGGTGGACATAACAATCCTTATTACTCTTAACAGGACATATCAATAGAAGTGATCAATTGTAAGCTTTAATAGGCTAAGTTTATACTATAATACTAAAGCTTGTGGGTATCATCCCCACCCTAGTTTTAGTTTCTATTTGGAAGGTTTCTAGGTTACCAAATATTGTGTCAACTGTTATGAATGTTTTATTGCTTTCAATGTTACATGCATGCAATTAGATTAGAATAGTTTATGAAGGATTAATTGGTGAACTAAGTTGAAAGTTTTATTAGTTCTTGATTCCCCCCACCCCCCCCTCTCAGTCACTTAGTCCATCCTTACATTTCCAACTATTGTTATCAGAGCTTTTGTTCTCACATCAAAAGTTTCTAGCAGCTTGAAAAAAGATTAGAGGTAATGGAAGTGTATAGACTAGAGAAGGCTATTGAAAATGAAAAGTTGGATCTACAATCAACCATGAATCAATAAAAGAAAATGAAGAAGCAACCCTCTCAATCCTTGGATAGAAGAAAAGAACTAGTAGTACAAATGAGTGACAATCTCTACACAGAAGAAAGAATTGAAGACATCTACCAAGAAAAAAGTTTATATGAAGTTGATGCAACAATCAAAGAACTACTTGAGAAGAATCTCACTCTACATGATGAAGTCAAAAAAAGGAAAAGAGAGTAAGAAATTTAGTCAATCAGAATTTGTGAAAACATAGAGAAAAATAACATGGTAGAAGAAGAGAAACAATTATTGACTAAAAGATTAGAAGAAAAAGATAATGAAATTCAACACCTATCCCTTCAACAAGAAGATTTGGTAAACCAACTCAATTGTACACATCAAGAACTTATCAACATGAGGACAAACAATGCAAGATTTTAGAAGGATCTAATCATGGAAAATAAAACAAATGAAAGGATGATGAAATCTCAAGAAATCATGAATCAAATGAATTACCAAACTCAATTCATACATAAAGGTAAAGTTGGATTAGGCTATATAGATGAAGGTGAATCATCTCAGTAAGGAGCTCAAAAGAACAAAAGGCCTACATGTAATCATTGTGCAAAAGTAGGGCATACATCAAAAAAATGTTGGAGCAATGGTAAATTAAAGTTTAATGAAAAATGTTATAGTTGCAAAAAACGTGGACATAGAGAAAGTGAATGCATAGAGAAGACAAAGTTTGGAGGAAAATATTTCAATTTCAATAAACAAGGGCACACATATTCATAATGAAAAACCAATAAATGGAAACCAACATAAAAAATTGTCAAAGATATATTTGGTTAGGATTACAACATGGTGCAGATGTCACTATTGTGTTGAGTATGCACACATTGGAGAAAATTGCATAAGAACTTACATGAGGAAGAGAGATCCTACAAAAAGATGTTTTGTATGCATAGAACTTGGATATCTAGCCAAGAAATGTATGAATTAAGGTAAAGTTAAAGATGAGAAGAAAGAAAAAGATAGCAATATCAAAATTCAAATGAGGCAAAAATGGATAAAGAAATCTCTAGAGAATGCAAGTCAGAGTCTTGAAAATGTTGGCACCCAAGTCAATGAGTTGGGTGATTCAACCATTTCAATCTAGCTATCTATGGAGATTACTAGAAAAATGATTTAGAAGGAGACATCTCATATCAGTTCTAGTCGTCAAACAAGAAGATGCAAATGAATATTTTAGATGCATTGGGATCACCAAGTTAAGATGATAGTTGAAGCAATGTCTTAGACATTACTGAGCAAGGTTGGGTTGTAACATTAGGATTAAACCACAGACATAAATAACAATTACATGCAAATATAAACAATATTAGAAAATAATAGATCACACAAAAAAGAACACAAGACACCAAGATTTAATGCGGTTCACCCAATCCCTAGGCTACATCCACCAAATGGCAAGTCTGATATTATTATGATCCAATGATTACAACTTGATTACAATCCATAATCCCTTACAGCTCAATACTGCCACAAGAACCAATTTTTGCATCACCACTATTAAATAATTCCTAACCCTAAGCCCTTTTATACAAGTATTTTTATTGCTTTAGGGTTATTATTTAATTTATAAATGTCAGCCCAAAATCTTGATAAAATAGGGCCCAATTTTTTTTTTTAGGGGCTCTACTGAAGTAGGAAAGAAGATGAATAACTGGGGCCAAAGGCTCACCTATCTATCCTGAACCACCCTGCAAGAGTTAACACAATGAAAACAAACAAAAAGAACAACAACCAAAGGAGAGAGAAGAGAAAATACTTCTATTGATTCATCAAAATATCTTCATACATGCCTAGTTGTGAGGCCTTCTAGGTTACGACCAATTACAATACATTTAGTTACAAAAGATCTAATAGAAAATTCACACTTTTAGTTTTTCTCCCTAACCTACTCTCTCTGAAGCTTGCTAATTCTAAGCCTGAGCATTCTATTTATACTTGCCAAAATGGCTTACAGATCATTCTAGAATCATTACATAAGAGGAAGGTTGACCCAACAATGGTCTGGACTCATCCCAAGAAAAGATCTTAACATAAATATCGTAAATGAAATAAATCTCACAAGTCAACTTGAAAAATCACATCCAAATACTGACACTCGGCATACACTGGGTAATTCAACACATGAAGAAACACTTGGCATGCACTAAGTAACTTAGCACATGAAGAAAAACTCGGCATACACTGGGTAACTCGGTACATGAAGAAACACTCGGCATACTCTGAGTAGCTCAGCACAGGAAGAAACACTTGGCATACATTGAGTAACTTGGCACATGAAGAATCACTCGGCATACACTGGGTAACTTTGCACATGAAGGAATGTTACAGTAACTTAGCACATGAAGGAAAATAGGGTTACTAGCCACATGAGGAAAATAGGGTTACTAGGCACATGAAGAAAATAGAGTTACTAGGCACATGAAGAAAACAGGGTTACTAGGCACATGAAGAAAACAGGGTTACTAGGCACTTGAAGAAAATAGGATTGCTAGGCACATAAAGGAATTGCTAGGCACATGAAGAATTTCTAGGCACATGAAGGAATTTCTAGGCACATGAAGGACTGCTAGGCACATGAAGGAATTGCTAGGCACATGAAGGACTGCTAGGCACATGAAGGAATTGCTAGACACATGAAGGACTGCTAGGCACATGAAGGAACTACTAAGTGAACAAAATGAATAGGATAACAAGGCAACCCAGGATGCTCTTGCATCAGGACAACTGGGATTGAAAGAAATGATTCTCCTAAATCATTGAGATGTCCCAACCTGAGCTGAATCCAACTCAAATTGAGAAATCCATGAAGCATCTTCAATAGGTATATTCTTCCACTTCACCAAATATTCATAGTAATCTTTTCCTCTTGTACTCTTGCCAACTCTCTGATCCAATATCTATTCAACTTCCTCAATCTGTTTCTTAGGATAATCATCTGGTATAAAAACTTCATCCTCTGACTCCTAATACTTATACAAATCAGCAATAATAAATATAGGAGATATATCCATGTCATCAAGTAACTCAACTTCATAAGCATTACCATTGTCAAACTTCTTTAGGATCTTACAAGGTCCAAATTTCTTCATCTTCAGCTTGCTATATGTTGCAACTGAGAATCTCACTTTCTTTAGATGAACCATCACCTCATCACCAACTTGAAAATCATGGTGTCTTCTAGACTTATCAGCATTCTCCTTATACTTCTAATTTCTTTGTTCCAACCTCAACTTCACTTCTTTATGCAAGGACTCCATAAAATCAGAAAATTCTTCTCCTGTAGTGCTTTTCTTTTCTTCACCAACAACATCTCTCAAGTCTGATATACCTCTAGGATGCATTCTAGTAACAATCTCAAAAGGTGTCTTCCCTATACTCCTATTCAAAGAATTATTATATGCAAATTTAGCTTGTGCCAATACCATCTCCCAATTACTCGACTTATTCCAAACTAAACATTTCAGCAAATTACCCAAGCTTGTATTTACAACCTCTATCCATCCATCTATTTTTGGATGGAATGTAGAACTAAACTTCAGCTCAGTATCCATCTTTTTCCACAAAGTCTTCCAAAAATAACCAACAAACTTACTATCTCTGTTTGAAATAATGCTTCTTGGTAATCCATGCAATCTCACAATCTCTTTAAAGAAAAGTTCAGCAACATGTTCAAGATATGATGTCTTCTTACATGGTATAAAATGAGCCATCTTAGAAAATCTGTCCACTACAACAAATAATGAATCATAGCCTTTCACTGTTTTAGGCAATCCAAGAACAAAATCCATACTAATGTCAGTCCAAGGTTTTTCAGGAATAGTAATAGGTGTGTACAAACCAGTATTTTGACTCACTCCCTTTGTAACTTGACAAACTCCACAACTCTTTACAAATTTCTGAACATCCTTATACATTTGTGGCCAATAATACTTCTCTTTTAGCAAACTCAATGTCTTATCAATTCCAAAATGTCCAACTAATCCACCACTATGGTTTTCGTTAATCAAATTCAACCTCATAGGACTTCTAGGAATACACAACTGGATACCTTTGAACAACATACCTTCTTGAATGAAATACTCATCATACTTACTTATGTGATCTGTCAGATTTGGCGCTCTGCACTCTCTCCATGCCTTAGAAAAATTAGGATCAACATCATATAACTCTTTCATCTCATCAAAATGAAGAATTTCAACCTTCAATTTAGTCAACAAAGATAGTCTTCTACTCAATGCATCAACAACTTTGTTAGTAACTCCACTCTTATGCTTGATCACAAATGTAAAACTCTGCAAATACTCAACCCACTTCATATGTCTTTGATTCAATTTATGTTGACTTCCCAAGTATTTTAAAGCTTTATGATCAGTATACAACATAAACTCCTTAGGCATCAAATAATGTCTCCATTTCTTCAATGCTTGAACAATGACATAAAATTCTTGATCATACATAGAATATTTCCTTTTAGCACCATTCAACTTTTCACTAAACAAAGCAACAAGCTTACCTTCATGACTTAATACAACTCCTATTGCATTACCACTTGCATCAAATTCAACTTGAAATACTTTGTTGAAATTAGGTAAATCCAATATAGGTAATTTAGTAACCTTTTGTTTCAAAGTATCAAAACTCTTATAAGCTCCATGTGTCCACTTGAATTCCTTTTTATCTCCCCTCATTGTTTTAGTCATAGCATTAGAAACATCTTTGAAATTCTTTATAAACTTTCTGTAAAAACTAGCCAAACCATGAAATGATCTTACCTCACTCACATTCTCAAGTGTAGGCCATTCCAAAATTGCTTTAACCTTCTCAGGATCCATCTTCAAACCCTCAGCTAAAATAAAAAATCCCAAATACACAATCTCCTCTTGCATAAAAGAACACTTTTTTAGATTAATCAACAACTTTTCCTTTTTCAACCTCTGCAATACTTATCTAATATGCTCAAGATTTTCTTCCTTAGTCTTGTTGAATATGAGAATATCATCCAAATAAACAATCACAAATTTACCCAAGAATCTTTTCAGAACTTCATTCATCAATCTCATGAAAGTACTACGTGCATTAGTCAAACCAAAAGGCATAACCAACCATTCATACAAACCATCTTTTGTCTTGGAAGCAGTCTTCCATTCAACACCTTCTCTGATTCTGATATGATGATAGCCACTCTTCAAATCAATCTGGGTAAAATACTTTGCTCCACTTAGACAATCCATTATATCATCCATCCTCGGCATAGGAAACCTATATTTCACTATTATCTTGTTAATAGCTCTTTAATCAGTACACATTCTCCATTCTTCATTCTTTTTAGGTGCTAATACAGTAGGTACAACACATGGAATCAAGCTTTCTTTTATCAAACCTTTCTATAACAACTCATGCACTTGTCTGTTAAGTTCTTCATTCTCTTTAGGTGTCAATCTATATGGTGCTTTGTTTGGCAAACTAGCTCCAAGGATCAGATCCATACAATGACTTATACTTCTTACTGGAGGTAAACCATCAAGAATATCATCAGCAATAATTTCTTTATACTCATTCAACAACTCTGCAATTTCTTTTGGCACTCGATCAATACTACCATTTGTCATTCGATCACCACTGACTAGCAGTCGGTTAACACTATTTTCTTGCACTCGGTCTCCATTGACAAAACTGAGTTTTCTTGGAATTATAGAAAAATAGACTTGATTCTTTTTCATTTCCTTTTCAAATTATTTCCCATTAACCATGCAAAGTTTTACAGTAGTACAATTAACCTCATCTGGACTTTCGATCAAAGACAACAATGTTCGTTTCTTCCCATTTACCCAAAGAGTATATTGATTCAATCTTCCATCATGTACAACATATCTATCATATTTCCAAGGTCTACCCAACAATATATGAGAACAATCCATGGGCATAATATCACACAAAACTTCATCAAAGTAATGTCCACTTTTGAACTTCACAAGGCATTGCTCACTTATCAATATCTTATGCTCATCTTTGATCCATGAAACATGATAAGGTTTGGGATGTTTCAGCCTCTGCAACTACAACTTTGTAACTAGCTCTTCTGATGCCAGATTTGTAGAACTTCCACTGTCAATGATCACTTTACAACATTTTCCAACCATCTTACATCTTGTCTTGAAAAGACTTCTCCTTAAAATAGGTTCCTCATCCCCTCCCTTATTACATAAGGTTCTTCTCACCATCAAATTTTCTCCAGCCTCAGGTCCACTTGGTGAACTCTCAATCTCTTCTTGAATCATAGCATTTTTATTATTCTGCCCACCTTAAGAAGATCTACATTCAAAGTATCCATGCCCTTCTTTGCCACATCTAAAACAATTACCATGAAATCCACCTCTAGAATAAGAATTACCTCTTCCTCGGTAAGAATTAGTGCCTCCTCAATAAGAATTACTACTTTTCGATTTAGTCTTGCATTTGTCATCATTCTTCCATTCAAATTTTTCTTTATCCTGCATAAAATTATCAGATATGCCATTTTCTCCATAAGATCTACCTCTGCCTCTCTAGAATCTACCACCTCTACCTCTCTATATTTGTTCATGCTTCTTTGTCAAGATCTCTTTAGCTTTCAAGGCATATTGATATGCTTCTTCTACACTTTCTAGCTTCATAAAACTTATTTCATCTTGTATTCAAGAACTCAATCCATTAATGTACCTTACAATTTTCTCAACATCATCATCCACATGTCCAGATTTGATGTCGAGTCTATAGAATTCCTCAGTATACTCTTTCACAGTCATGCCTTGTTGCTTCAAATTTTGCATCTTTCTCAACAAGCTAACTTGGTAATCAACAAGAAGACATTTTTTCTTTACCTTGTTCACCATCTTTGGTCAAGTTCTAATCTTCTCCTTTCCTCTCCTTTGTCTATTAGTTTGCAAGTACTCCCACCATAGAGATGCATGACCTTTCATCCTAGTGACTACAATCTCCACCTTTCTATTATTAGGAGTGTTTTCATATTCAAAGAACCTCTCCATATCAGAGATCCAATCCAACACAAGATCAGTGTCCAATTTTCCATCATAAGGAACAACTTCTACAACAGGCTTTGAATTTGCTCTAGACAGTACTCTCAACAATCTTTCCTCATCTTGATCTTCTTCAGGTTCTGGATTATGGTTTGGTGCTGCTACTTCATCATCACTTACATCATCAAGATGTGCTCCTCTCCTCTGGGCTATCTCCATAGCATCTAATCTGGCTGTAATTTGCCCCAACTGATCCAATATAGCATTATCAACATTATTTCCTCTACCACGAACCATCTTTACAAATCAAGTTCTTACAAGATCGTAACCCTCTACAAGTTATAGGTCAAATCTGTAGATTTTCTATCCTACAACCAAATCCAAATCAGGGTTCTACATGATCCAATCTCCACAAGGATGAACCTCAAGCTCTAATACCAACTGACATAAGCAAGAAGATGAATAACTAGGGCCAAAGGCTCACCCAACTATCCCAAACCACCTTGCAAGAGGTAACACAATGGAAACAAACACAAAGAACAACAACCAAAGGAGAGAGAAGAGAAAATACTTCTATTGATTCATCAAAATATCTTCATACATGCCCAGTTGTGAGGCCTTCTGGGTTACAACCAATTACAATACATTTAGTTACAAAAGATCCAACAAAAAATTCAAACTTTCAGTTCTGCTCCCTAATCTACTCTCTGTGAAGCTTCTTAATTATAAGTCTGAACATTCTATTTATACTTGCCAAAATGGCTTATAGATTATTCTAGAGTCATTACATAAGAGGAAGGCTGACCCAAAAATGGTCTGGACTCATCCCAAGAAAAGATCTTAACATAAATGTCATGAATGAAATAAATCTCGCAAGTCAACTCACAAAATCACATCTAAATACTGACACGTGGTATATAGTTGGTAACTCAACACATGAAGAAACACTCGGCATGCATTGAGTAACTCGAAACATGAAGAAACACTCAACATATACTGGGTAACTCGTCACATGAAGAAAAACTCGGCATATACTGAGTAACTCAGCACATGAAGAAACACTCGACATACATTGAGTAACTCAACACATGAAGAATCACTCGGCATACACTGGGTAAGTCAAAAAATGAAGGAATGCTACAGTAACTCGGCACATGAAGGAAAATAGGGTTACTAGGCACATGAAGAAAATAGGGTTACTAGGCACATGAAGAAAATAGGGTTACTAGGCACATGAAGAAAATAGAGTTACTAGGCACATGAAGAAAATAGGATTGCTAGGAACATGAAGGAATTTCTAGGCACATGAAGAACTGCTAGGCACATGAAGGAATTTTTAAGCACATGAAGGACTACTAGGCACATGAAGGACTAGTAGGCACATGAAGGAATTGCTAGGCACATGAAGGACTACTAGGCACATGAAGGAACTACTAGGTGAACGAAATGAGCAGGATAACAAGGCAACCTAGGATGCTCCTGCATCATCTGCCCCTAAACCCATGGATAGCCATCACCTAACAACCCTAACTTGATTGGGGGCTATTGCCCCCAAGCCCCCACTCAGGGCCTAGCCCAACCCCAAACCCCAATGAGCAATTATGGAGTATGTACAATTCTTCTCTGATTAGTCACTAGAATCTAACAATCTCCCACTTGGGGATTGATCAGGCTCCACACTAAACAACAATCTCCCACTTGAAAATTGATCCTATAGCTATGCCACTACTCCATGAGGCTCCCATTGGATTAAATAAGCCTAGACTTTGCTAATCTTTTATTCATGTTTAGTCTAGAAGACCAACCAAAGCTAAAGAGGAGTTCAACTTCTCCCTTGTTACTACTTTTGTAAACATATCTACTGGATTGTCATATATATATATATATATATATGTATGTATGTATCTTTTCTAGCATTAACTATCCATCCTCCAAAACTCACCGAATGAAATGGTACCACAACTGTATGTGTTTTGTCTTGGAATGTACAATTGAATTCTTTGCAAGATGAATGGCACTTTGACTATTTGTAAAAAAATCATTACCCTTCAGAGGATGTCCCAATTCTTCCAAGAAGAAATGAAGCCATATCATCTCCTTAGCTAGCTCTGTAGTAGCAACATACTTTGCCTCTATAGTGGATAAAGCATTAACCTTCTGTAACATAGAAATCCAACTCACGACTAGCCCACCAACAATAAAGACATAACCTATAGTACTCCACTTGGTATCAATATCCCTTGCCAAATCTAAGTCAACATAGCCTTGAAAATAAGTAGTAGAGGTCCCAAAGTGTAAACACTTATTAGATGTTCCTCTGAAATATCCAAAAATCCATTTGACTGCATTCCAATGCTCAATTCCTGGATTACTCATATACCTGCTAACAACTCCCACTGCATGTGCAATATCTGGCCTAGTACATACCATAGCATACATCAAACTTCCTACATCTAAGGCATAGGTTACCTTGGACATCCTATCCTCCTCTTCATGTGTCTTGAGACACATCTCCTTTGTCAACTTCAAATGACCATGTAAAGGTCTGCTGACGGCTTTAACAGTCTCTATAGAGAAACATTGCAACACCTTCTCAACATAATCAACCTGAGATAGCATCAATTTTTTGTTCTTCCTATCTTTACAAATATTCATACCAAGGATTTGTTTTGATACCCCTAAATCCTTCATAGAAAATGCATGTGCTGACTAGTGTTTCAGCCCCTTAATATGATCCATGTTAAACCTAGCTACAAGCATATTATCAACATATAAACATAAAATAATGTAGCTACTATCATCTAGCCTCTTAAAATAAACACATGATATGAATGACACCTATTTTATCAATGCTTATGCATAAAATTGTCAAATTTTAGATACCATTGTTGAGGTGCTTGCTTCAAGCCATATAAACTTTTCTTTAATTTGAACACTAAGTTCTCCTTACCTTTGACCTCAAATCCCTATGGCTGAGCCATATAGATCTCTTCATCCAAATCACCATAAAAGAAATCTATTTTAATATCAAGATGCTCTAAATGCAAATCTTTAGTAGCCAAAATACTTAAAATAGTACAAATAGAAGTCATCTTAACAATAAGAGAAAATATCTCATCAAAATAAATGCCCTTTTTCTGTGCAAATTCTTTTACAAATAACCTAACTTTAAATCATTTCTTACCTCCATCCTCTTCTTTTAACCTGTAAATCCACTTATTCTATAAAGCTCTTTTACCTATAGGCAACTTGCATAAATCCCATGTCTTATTTTTCAACAAAGAGTCCATTTCATCTTTCATTGTAGACTTCCACTAAATTTTAGTATCCATTTGCACAAATTCATTATAACATTTAGGTTCATGAACATTAGTAAGTAAAATTGAATACAAAGAGGGAGAAAATCTTTATGGAGGTCTAATTTTCCTTGTTGACCATCTAACATTTATTGGTGTGTATGGTATTTGTTGTTGCAATTGTTGCACATCATGAGGAATGGCTGGAACATCATCTTTTGGAGTATCATCCAACACTACATGATCATCTTCTTTCTTCTCATGTTGCTGCAATAGATTTTTGTACAACACTTTCTCATTGAATATGACATCCCTGCTTCTTTCAATTTTATGATTTTCAAAATCCCAAAGCCTATAGCCAAATTCATTAATTTTATATCATACAAATACACATTTCTTCGACTTAGCTTTGAGCTTGGTTCTATTTTCAGAATCTATATGAGCAAATGCTTCACAATCGATGGTTTTGAGAAAAGAATAACTCACCTTCTTACCAATCCATGCTTCCTTTGAAATATCACAACCCAATGGAGTAGAGGGATCTCTATTAATCAAATATGTTTTAGTATTGATAGCCTCCACCCACATGTGTAAGGGAAACCCAACATGCAACCTCATGCTCCTTGCACGCTCCATTATATTCTGTTCATGTGTTCAGCCACTCCATTTTCCAATGGAGTCCTTGGAACAATTTTCTATCTTTGAATACCATTAGTAGAGTAATAATCTTCAAATTCATGACTACAATACTCACCACCATTATCAGATCTGAGACATTTTAATTTCTTACCACTCTCATTTTCAACCAAGCGTTTCTATTTCTTAAAAGATTGAAATACATTAGATTTTTGTGTAAGGAAATAAATCCATACCTTTCTTGTTGCATCATTAATAAATGTAACATAATAATCTAAGCCTCTAAGGGAAGATACCTGAGTTGGTCCCCATACATCAGTATGCACAAGCTTTAATTTTTCCTTTTTGTTTTCTTTACTAGTCTTCACAAAACTCACTCTCTTTTGTTTTTCATACACACAACTTTCACAGCAATCCATATTAACACATTTTAGACCTGGTACAACTTTCTTTGAATGAAGTACTTTCATACCTTTCTCACTCATGTGCCCAAGTTTATTGTTCCAAAACATTGTATTATAATTTATAGTAGCTATTTGTTCTCCTTGCTCAATTGCAACAACTATTCTTAAACAATCATTTTTCTCTAAAACAATTAAAGTAGAAGGAACAATATGACCTATACAAAGATATAAGGTGCCTACTTTCACACCTTTTCCTACTACAAGGGAACCTTTTGAAACCTTCCAATTTTTATCATTAAAACTAACTACACAACCCTCATCATTGAGTTGCCTTGCTAAAATTAAATTCCTACTTAGCCTTGGAATGTGTCTTACCTCATGTAGTATCCAATGATTCCCATTCTATATTCAAAGAAATTCCTAATGTAGATCCACCTAAGGATTTTGTATTAGTTTCCTCACACAAAATAACACCAATCACAACATCATATTTTAGGGTACTAGATCGAGGAACAAAATTACTCACATCCATTACCAAGCAATTCTAGCTTTCAAGGAAATAACACAAATTCAAGAGAGCCCTAATTTCTTCATCAAAATTGATACCCATAGAAGATAATTGACTAGTAATAGTATTAAACTCATTTAAATGATCTGCAATAGATCCACCTTCTACCATTTTCATATTAAATAAATGCTTCATGATAAATACCTTGTTTGAAGCGGAGGACTTCTCATATAGTTTTGCTAGGGTGTGCATTGACTCTTATGTTATCATTTTTTTTGTAATATTAAATGCCACCGATGGTGCAAGGAATAATTGAATGCTTCCAAGTGCCTTTCTATCCAAAATATCTTAGTTGTCATTTGACATAAATCACTAATTTGTGGTTTTACCTTCCAACAGCTTCCATAAATCCTTCTAATAAAGATAGTCTTCCATTTTCGTCTTCCATAACTAAAAGTTCTATCCATTAAACTTGTCAATCCTTAGCTTACCCTCATCTGCCATCACTCCCACTCAACCATGAGACTCCCACTCAATCGGGAGACTTTCCTACAAAGGATAACTAAAAATAATAATCTCGCTCTGATACCACTTGTTAGGATTAAACCATAGACAGGAAAAAAAATTAAATGCAAATATAAACAATATCAAAAAATAATAGATCACATAGAATAGAACATAAGATACCAAGTTTTAATGTGGTTCACCCAATCCCTAGGCAATGTCCACCAAACAACAAGTCTGATATTATTATGATCTAGTGATTACAACCTAATTCCAATCCACAATCCCTTACAACTCAATACCATCACAAGAACCAATTTTTGCATCACCACTATTAAACAATCCCTAACCCTAAGCCCTTTTATACAAGTATTCTTACCATTTTAGGATTATAATTAATAATTACATGTCAACTCAAAATCTTGATAAAATAGGGCCTGAATTTTTACCTGTGGCCTAACAACCCTGACTATATTGGGGGCTGCCACTCCTAAACACCCACTCAAACCTAGCCTGGCCTTAAACCCCATGAGAGGAATTATGGATTATGTATAGTACTTCCCTAATTAGTCACCACAATCTAACATGTAGGATGTTACAAAATAAGGCTGGGTTTCAAGGTCTTACCAAGAAAGGTTGTGTTTCATAACCTAACCAAAATTGGATGTAGTTGGTGAGTTTGGAATTCCAATTAAGTGTTGGAAGCATGTACCAATTTTGAACTAAACATATAGTTACCAAGTTGAAGATCAAAGGTATTTGTTGAGTTGGATAGGCTATCACTAAACTATCTATAGTATGATGCATTAATGGTAACTTAAAGATGAAATTTGGTTAAAAAGAAGAAATCAAAGGTTTTATTTTCATTACAAATTTTAGAGAAAATTGAGCATAGCATCCTTGAGCCCCTGAGTAATTTAGAGAAGATTTGTCAAAATTTTATCCTAGCATCACCGAATGTAATGGCATCTTCATTGAACAAAAAAGTGAAGAATGGTTCCAAGATGTTGGTTATAAGTGTTGAAAGTGAAACCCTGACATTCAAACTTTTTCTAGCGATTGTGGAGGAACTCGACCCAGTCAGAGCACAATCTCAAATCCCTCCAAAGATACTCTTCATTCATGCAATTAGGTCATTCTATTATTTTTCAATTAAGGAATTGGGTACTTTTGAGTAAATCAAGCCTATGAGGCATTGTGTGTGGATAGTAAATTGAAACCCAAGCACACACATTTGGAAGCAAAGGGTTTAACCCATATTTTACACATGCCAAGGGACTTCCAAGGAAAATGACTTAGGTTGATTCTAAGTTGTGTCCATGACATGTAACTATGACTCAGTTAACCTATTCAAATAAAAAAGAAGATGATTCATAGGATTATTGGGTTACCTATAAGAAACAAGGCAAAAACAATGAAAACCCTATGTTGGGTTGAACTAGCAAAAAAGACTCTTTCCAAGTGGGATGGAAGAGGTATGCAACTTAATGGAGTTAGAAACATGGAAATTAAGTTTAGGATACATGTGATTGCTTAAAAAATCTATAGTTCCAGTCAACTTAATAATATTCCATGTGACACTGTCAACCTAGCATTCAAGATGGTAAAAAATAATCTATCTTTTGACCTTGCTGAGTTACAACTAAACCAAATAAGCAAAAATATGTAGAGAATCCAAACATCAAAGACTAATCCATGTAAGTTTGGCTCACTCTAGAAATGTCTATTCTTTTATGTTTAGAAATTATTTCCTTCCAAGGGCACTATTGTATGGAATAAGGATATACTTGTTGCATATTAGATAAATGAGTTTATAGCTAAAATGGGTGATAATTTTTAGGGCATCATGGATGCATATTTTGAGACATTCAAGGAGAGAATTCATAGAAGATTTAGAATTCCCAAAAAACTAGTTGATGACTATGGGAAATATATATATTTCCTAGTGGATTGTGACAAGGTACACATTCAAGTAGCTAGGCCAAGAGTGGCACGGGTAAAACCTCTTGGTTATGAGGTAAACATTGATGACAACAGAGACATTATTGAGGCTCTTGTAAAATGAACCTATGGATCCTACGACACCATATTTTGGTACTTATGAAGAGGCTAAGTCAAGGATTTCATTGGAAATCAAAATTCCTTAAGCCCTGAAGAGAGGAAGGAAGAATGTTGAAAATATTCAAAAGGAAACCAAGAAATTTGGTTCCCCTCTTCTCCTCATAGAAGGAAAGGGAGATGAAATAGAAGAAGATGTAGAGGGGAAGGAAGAAGAAGGAAAGGAATAAGTAGAAGAGGAACCTCCCAAGAATGAGGGAAGATTAATTATAACCAAGAAACCTACAAACATCTATCCTACATTCTTCACTAGAAGGCCTACAAAATCAAGGAAGAAGCTTAGGATTCAAGATGAAGATGATGAAGAAGAAGAGCATAGGTAACCTTCTAGAAGTTTTCTCCTACATTTGAAGAAAGATTAAGAATACTAACAAAAGGAGGAGCTATGTCATAATTCAAATCTTTGAAGTATGAAACTAGGAGAAAGGAAGAACAAAAATAGATTGAAGAAGCTCTAATGGAAAAATGAAAAAATGGAAGTATTCTTCAAGTGAATTAAAAAGTCAATTTCAAGATATCATACTCAAGGCAGTGGTACCTCAATGGGACAATGTTGTAGTAGTTTCTAGGGATATTAGGGAACAAACCTTGAGGAAGGTAATCTCATATCTTTCTAAAAAGGAAGTGAAGGAAGAATTGATGAAACATGAACAAAAGATAAAACCCAAGTTCAATACATTCTTGATCCTATCAAAAGATATTGAATATATTATACAATCAAACATAGCTACATGGAAGAATATCTATGGATTGTATGTTGTAAAGCCCACTGAAGAAATTATACAAGTAGATGATGTTGATGATAAGGAAGATGATTATAAGAAAGATAATGAAAAATTAGATGAGGAGGATCAAATATTAAGTGAGGATCTTCCTAAGATCTGGAACATTCAAGATTCAGATCTTGAGAAGATAGAAATAGAGGTAATGATCTCCCTTCCTAACTCTTTGAGAAAAGCCTTAGTACCAGCTAGCTCAGAGAAGGCATCTACTAAGTCACATACAACTGAGGTAAACATTATTCCTTCAAGAAGTCAATTGACTATTGGAGTGTTCTACCAAGTGTAGTGATAAGTTTTGTAGCTAACACTTCATCTACCAAGTAGTAGGCTCCACTCTTCATAGCAGTAGGCCAAATTGAGTCTTAGGAATGTGGGGCCCATTTGACGTTGCACCAAAAGCCATGACTGTTAGTGAATATGGAACACCACATAATTAACCACCTGTGGGCAGGGGAGCGTGTCGTATCACCCAACAATCTCCCCCTCGACGCGCATACTAGGTGCTTACGCAGGTCAGGAAGGCACCGAGGAGATTTGAACCCATGACCAGGCCAAAACCAAGCTCTGATACCAATTGTGGGGCCCATTTGCCATTGCACCAAAAGCCATGACTGTTAGTGAACATGGAACACCACATAATTAACCACCTATGGGCAGGGGAGCGCGTCGCATCACCCAACAAGGAAGGTATCACAAATATTCCTACTATCATTGTTGTTTCTCCTATAATTGATACTATTTCTTTTTCTAGTGTTTCAACAATAAGTGCAGTGATAGTTCAGGTTAAGCCTCAACCAAGCACAAAGGATTTGGGAAAATAATTTTTTTTTATTCCTTCTACTATTCAAAAAGAAATAGGTATAGAGGTATAAACCTCCAATGACAAGATTGATCTATAGGAAGACATAGTTATTCCAAATTGGGATCTTTCCAATCTTACTCCTAATCAAATGGACACTCTAGGAGAGATTTAGAAGAAAAGGGAAAAATAGAATAAGCTGAGAGAAGAAAGGAAGAAGAAGAATCAAGTGCTTGAAGACATTAAAGGTATATTTGTTGATGACTTAATATAGAGGTTGATGAAAAGAAACCTATTTTGGATCATATTTTTGACATAGTTCACAAGTTTAATCAAGAAGTGGATGGACATGAAAAACTACTACAGAGAGAAAAAAGGAAATTTGACAACAAAGTTTTGGAAAAAGTGGCACAAAAAATTGTCATTGATCAAGTGGAATTATCCACTATTCTTATTTCTTTTGAGAATTCTATAAATAATGTTATTTCTTTATTTGTGAAGTTGAGTGATAATGAAAATTTCACCAAAGAAATAAAGAACAAATCATCTAAGATAGATACTGATTTGAAGGCAAGTACACATCAATTGTCACTTGATCCTAGTACTACCTCTACACATTTTGTGAAAATTATGCATCTGATAGACTTAGAGGTAGAATTATTGAGGGAAAAAGCCATAATCTAGGCCGCACTAACAAAGATTAAGATTATGATATTTCCCCACATGCATGTAATGCAAATTATTTTTGTTAATATTGAAACATCAATCCATGACAATAAATTTTCAATTGCTGATGATATGATGGAGTTATTGGCTAAAGTACAGATAGCTTTGCATAGTTCCAAAGTTTTCTAAGAGAATTAGGAGAAAACCATGTTCATAATTTTAAAGGTACATAGCAATTTCCTTTCACATTTCTGTATTACCTTGTAAATATGCATTTTTGGCATTCATGTCAAAAAGGGGGAAATAGGTTATATCATACAAAAAGGAAGATACACACACACACACACACGCACACGCACACGCACACGCACATGCACACGCACACGCACACGCACACGCACACGCACACACACACGCACACACACGCACACGCACACGCACGTGTGCACACACATGCACATGCGCATGTACATGCACACACACATGCACATGCACACACACACGTACACGCACACGCACACGCACACACACATGCACACGCACACGCACATGCACACACACACGCACACGCACACGTGCACACACACACACACACACACACAAAAGGGGAAATGTATATCATAAGGATATATACCTATAGGGAGGAAGAATAAAATATGTACAACAAAGCTAAAAAAAAATTTGGAAAAATGAAAAAGTCATATTTTATCGAGCAACAACACAACAATTAAAACTGAGTTGTAGATCCAAGCACATTGATAGGGGAAGTTTTGACTTATATTTTTGAGTAGTCAAAATTTTGGTATGATAAGTGTTTTTTTCACTAATTCCAAAGGGGGAGATTGTTGAAATTATGGTTAAATTATTTGTCTATTAGTGACTAAACACTTAATCAGTTTGATTAATTATATTGCTATCGAGCTTCACAAGAAGATAGAAGAGAAAGCCAACCTTCAAAAATTCTATTGAGCTCAATAGTGGAAACCATGTAGGAAGTAGTGTTAACCAAGCTTTGTTGTGTTAACCAAGCTTATCACTATCTAAAAAGCTAGTCATGCTAACCAAGCTAAAGGATGGTAGTGTTGACTAAGCTGCAATGTTAACTAATCCCTTCAGTATCTACCAAGTTCTTTCCTGTTTTCCAAGTCATCAAGTGCTAACCAAGTTCATGCTACTTCTGAGTGATCAATGTGGACTATGCACTAGTGTGAACCAAGTTCTAGATCTTGTTGAATTGATAATGCTTTCAAGTGTTAGAATGTCACTTGAGTGGTCTTCTGAACCCAAGTTCTAGCCGTAAGCCAACTTAGTGAAGATTTTTAAAATTTGGGGTTGCAGTTGACTCCAAAAGGTAACTATTTGGATTGGTATATATGTAATATTTCTTGTGTGATGCAAACAAGAGAATGTGTAACAAGAACAAGTATGAGTGCAAATTAGATGACAAAAAGATACAAGTAGTATAAGGAAAAGTAGAGACTTATATATCACAACAAGGTGATTAGTTGACATCAAAGGAATCTCATTCAACAAACCAACTTACAGATCAAAGATCTACTATTGGTTCATCCTAATAGGTGCATTAGTCAAATCCTTTAAGAAGGTGGACTTAACAGTCCTATGCAGAATCTACTAACTGACTACATACTAAATTGTATTGTATAAATCCTTTCACAAGGTTGATCTAACTATCCTTATTGTGCCTAATAGAGTAGATCGCTAGAAATGATCAATTGTAAGATTTAACAAGCTAACTTTATATTGTAGTACTAAAGCTCATGGGTATCACCCCGACCCCAGTTTTGCTTTCTATTTGGAAGGTTTTTGGGTTACCAAATATTATGTCAAGTGTTATGAATGTTTTATTTCTTTCAATATTTCATGCATGCAATTAGTGTTGATAACAATTGATTAATTATGTATTGTCTTTGATGCTACACAAAACGTCATATAATTTCCAATTAGTGTATTCCAAGCTCACTTAGGCATTGAAGATAGTTTTATATGTCTACAGAGCATTCTAGAGTTTTCCTTGTTCAGAAGACAGTTATTGAGTTCATTCAGGAGACAAAGAAAATTTTGTAGAAGATAAGTATTGACCGAGCTCACTTAGTTAATGAAGAAAATGTTGGATGGAACCAGTGTTAACTGAGCTCACTTGGTTACTAAAGAAACTTTGTGAATATGCAGTGTTAATTGAGTTCACTTGGTTAACATAGAAAAATTGCTTTGAGTTAGTGTCAACCGAGCAGGGTTGGCTAACGAAGGATTTTCTTGTTTTGGCATATTGAGTTCAATTGAATTTTTTGTTGGTTCTGGCCAACTAAGAAGATGAAAATTAATTATTATAAGTTATATTATAGCTGACTTGATAATGTGAAAGATATAAATATAAGGTAAAGTTGAGAATTAGAGATGAGAGCATAGTGGAACATAATTAAAGATTTAATAATGCTAAGAGGAAGTGAGTTTGAAGGATAAGTAGAATATCCTTGAGGAGCTAAAAATATACATTTGATCAAGAATGATCAAGTATACAAGCCATAATTGAGATTTGTGATCAACAATTTAGTTACATCAAAAATTAGGTCATATTATTGTTACTCTCTAACCATTGTAGTAGTGATCTAAATCTCTTAATAGAGTTGGCTTAACAACTATTTGTAAATCCCCTAACAAGGTGGCATTTATATTGAATTTTCTTAACTACTATTTGTAAATCCTTTAATAATTTACTCAGTGTGACACACTTGAATAACATTGGATTCAAGGTAGAATTTAAAAACATTACCTAATCAAAAACATTGGATTCAAGGTAGAATTTATGAACGAGAAGGAAAACTACTGGATGGAAAAGGAAATCTATTTGGATCTAGCAAACAAACAAAAGGTAATATATTCTATGTAGATCTCAGTGAAAGTTCATATTTTATTGCTCAAATAGAAGAAAGTTGGTTATGACACAAAATATTATGTCATGTGAAGATTGATAACCTAGTTAAGATAAGAAAAATTAGAAGAGTAAGAGGTATTAGCTTGAGGAAACCTACTATGGGTTTATGCAAAAATTGTCAAATTGGTAAGATGGCAAAGACTAGTTTCAAAAGAAAGATCTATCATTCTGAAGAAGTATTAGAGCTTGTTCATATAGAATTGTGTGGACTTATTGGGATAGAGAGTTACAATGGAGATAAGTTTTTCATTCTTTTTATTGATGACTATTCTAGAATGATGACTGTAATGTATGTAAAAGAAAAATCTGAAGCTTTTAACAAATTCAACTAGAAAGAAGCTAAAATGTTTGAGATCAGATAGAGGTGTTGAATTCATTTCCAATGAATTAAATGAATTTTGCATTGAAAAAGGAATTAAGGGATAGGTATCATCCCTTGGTACACCTCAATAGAATGGTATAGCTGAGAGAAGCAATGAACAGATCATGGATTGTGCAAGAACATTAATGATAGAAAAGAATATTGCAATCAAATACTGGAAGGAAGTAATCGATACTGTAGTGCATACCTTGAATAGAGTATAGCTAAAGTAAGACTCAAATAACACTGCTTATGAACTATGGTATGGATACAAACCTAATGTAAGTTACTTGAAAGCATTTGGCAACAAATTTTATATCTTGAAAGAATTTAGGAAATATAAATTTGATGTCAATGGTGATGAAGGCATATTCCTAGGATACTCCTGTAGGAGTAAGGTAAAAAAATGTTTGAATTTGTCTACTCATAAAATCATAGAAAGTGAAAATGTAAAAATTGATGAGTTTGTAGAAAAGAGTGAAGAAAAAAGAAAAAAGGAGCCTATAGATTATAGAATATTTGTTTACTACAAACCTGATACCCTACCAAATCTTTTTGAAAGATAAGAGGCTTCACCTCGTGAGTCCCAAAAATCTCAAATAGCTATCAAGTTGTAATTAGTACAACCCAAATCATAGTCTGAAGGACTCAAGTCACAGTTAGAAGCTACTAAGCTACTACTAGTGCAAATTGAGTCCGATGGACCCAATTTATAGATAGTGGGACCTGAGCTTAATATTGAAGTTCATGAAGAAATCAATGAAACTAACCTTAAATCCAAAGTACCCATGCTAGCAAAATATGTCAGAAGGCATCATGCACCTGATCAGATCATTAGAGCAAGTCAAATGGAACAATGACAAGAAACAAATTGAAAGGTAAATGTTTACTTGCTGAATTTGAACCTAGAAATGTTAAAGATGCTTTCACTAATAAAAGTTGGATTAAAGCAATGAATGAAGAAATATAACAGATAGAGAAGAACAAAACTTAGACTCTTGTTCCTAGACCCAAGGATAAAAATTTAATTGGCATAAAGTGGGTATTAAAAAATAAGCTAAATGAAGATGGAGAAGTTTTCAAAAATAAAGCAAAGTTGGTGTGTAAAGGTTACTTTCAAGAAGAAGGTATTGATTATGGTGAAACTTTTTCTCCTATTGTAAGACTAGGTGTTATAACTTTACTAGCATATGCAGCTCATAAAGGATTTAAAGTTTATCAAATGGATGTAAAATCTGCATTCTTGAATAGAATTCTTGATGAGGAAGTCTACATAGAACAACCTGAAGGTATTGTAGATCCTAGCAAAAGATATATGATCTAAAAATTAAACAAAACATTATTTGGTCTCAAGAAAGCTCCTAGAGCCTGGTATGAAAGACTTCATAGCTAAATATAGATTGATATAGATTGATTTTCAAAGAACAAATGATAACAATAGTTTGTATATCAAAGAAGGACCAGACAAGAAGATTGTGTTGGTAGAAATATTTGTGGATGAAAATTTATTTATAAGAAATGATGACTTTGCAAGGCATTTTCAAAAGAAATGAGTAAATAATTTGAGATGTCTATGTTTGGAGAGATAAAATTCTTTGTTGGATTGCAAATCTAGCAAAAGAAAGATGGTATCTACGTTACTCAATTCGAATATATCAAGGAGATACTAAAGAAATTTGAAATGGAAGACTCAACACCAATTGGAACCCCTATTTCTATTGAACATTATATTTTCAAAAATGATGATTCAAAAGAGGTAGATCGGATCACATATAGATCAATGACTGGAAAATTGTAGTATGTAGTGCATACAAGGCTTGATATTGAATTAGTAGTTGGTATGGTGACAAGATTCTCAAAAAATCCCAAAGAAAATCACATGATGACAATCAAAAGAATCATGATATGTCTGAAAGGTACTGAAGAATATGGTTTATGGTACAAAATAGGAGGCAATTTGGATTTAAAAGTATTCATAGATGCTAATTGGGTAGGAAGTATTGATGACAAAAAGAGCACCAGTGGTGGAGTATTCTTTCTTGATAAAAGACTAGTGTCTTGGAAAAACAAGAAATAGTACTATATTTCTCAGTCCACAATAGAGGCAGAATATATGACAACAACAATTAATTGTTCTAATATTGTTTGGTTTAAACAACCGTTGAATCTAGTAGTTATATACCATGATAACACCAGTGCAATCAATATATCACAGAATCCAGTGATGCATACTAAAACAAAACACATTGGTATAAAATAACAAATTTTGAGAGAATTGGTACAAGATAAAGAAGTAATATTGGAATATGTAATACAAAAGTAAAAATTATAGACATATTCATCAATCCATACCTAAGGATGCATATATATATGTAAGAGGTAAGCTAGGGGTCTTTCCCTTATTTGAAGCTCACCAAATGGAGTTTAGTGATGGATCAACTAGAGCATGTTGAAGATCAATCAGTTGGTATAGTATTGAAAAGGGCATATTGTAAATGAATTAGTACTTGAAGTACATTGATATTCACTAAATTTTTTCTTTGGCATGAGATGTTAAAGAGGGAGAAGTTTGCTATCATATCTCATAGACATTTTGTAAATAAAAAGAGAAATAAATGTCAAAAGGGAGAATGAACTTGGTCTGATATCAGAGATAAAGTTTTCTATCAAAAGAAGTTTTTACATAAATAAGTTTTCTGATAGAGGGAGAACCTGAAGGCATAAAGAGTTTACAGAGGGAGTTCTAATGGATAAGAATTAGAATGAAACTTAGGATATGTTCCTTACTTTATTCTTTCTCTAAAAACTTCATTGCATTATGACATGTTGTGTTACCATCAATGTCAGAGAGCGAGATTTTTGATAATAATTGATTAATTTTGTATTGCCTTTAATGGTAAATGAAATTTCATATCATTTATAGTCAATGTATGCCAAGCTCACTTAGGCATTGAAGATAGTTTTCTGTGTCTAATGAGTATTCTAGAGCTTTCCTAGTTCAGAAGTCTCTGTGTACCGAGTTCACTTGGGAGACAAAGGAAAGTTTGCAGAAGATGAGTGTTAAATGAGCTCACTTGGTTAGTGAAGAAAATGTTTGATGGAACTAGTGTTAACCGAGATCACTCAGTTACCAAAGGAACTTTTTGAATATTTAGTGTTAAGAAAGTTCACTTGGTTAACATAGAACAATCACTTTGAGTTAGTGTCTACTGAGAAGGGTCAACTAGCAAAGGATTTTCTTATTTTGGCATATTGAGTTCAATCAAATTGTTTGTTGGTTCTAGCCGACTAAGGAGATGAATATTAATTATTCGAAGTTATATTCTAGCTAACTTGAGAATGTGAAAGATATACATATAAGTCAAGTTGAGAATTAGATATGAGAGCATATTGGAACATAATTGAAGATTTAATAATGCTAAGAGAAAGTGAATTTGAAGAATAAGCAGAATATCATTGATGAGCTAAAAAGATACATTCAATCAAGAAGGATCAAGTATACAAGCCAAAATTGAGATTTGTGATCAGCAATTCAGTTGCATCAAAAATTAGGTCATCTCATTGTTACTCTCTACCCATTGTAGCAATAATCTAAATCTCTTAACAGAGTTGGCTTAACATCTATTTGTAAATCCTCTAACAAGGTGGTATTTCTATTGAATTGTCAAAATAACTCTAACAAGGCCACTCCTAATAGGGTGATTAAATTCTCTAATAGGGTCACATCTAAGAGTGGGTTTTTAAACCCTTATTAGGGTGGTCTCCTAATAGGGCTAACTTTAGAAGAGTAAAAATCAATAACTAGTTGCAATTGGTGGTTTTTCCCAAATTGGGTTTTCACATTAAATCTTTGTGCTAAATGTGTTTATTTCTCTTATGTGTTTGCAACTAAGTTAAATTAATATTAATCATAATTAACATATTAAGATTTTCATGTTAAGCATTTTTCAAGCTATTTCAGTGTTTATCAAGTTACATCATTTTTCTGTGTGTTTGCTGAACATCAACAGAGTTAAGTTTTCATAGAGTTGTTTTGTACTGACATCTAAGGGATCTAGGATTTATTTTAGTGGTAACTAATTCACCCCTCCCCTCTTAGTTGTGCCTCTTATATTTCCAACAATTAAATTAGCATAGCTTATGAAGGATTAATTGGTGAATTAAGTTAAAAGTGTTATTGTTTCCCCTCCTCCTCTTAGTCACATAACCTATCCTTACATTTCCAACAACACCATCAAGGATAAGATGATTGGCATCGGTATAAGATCTAGAGGTAATATTTTTTAGCTAAATCCTACATAGATAAGATGTTTGGTTGATAAAGTTGATAACAATTGGTTGGGGCATAGAAGGGTTTTTCACATAAATTTTGATAATATTATGAAAGCAAGTAGTACATTTCCTGTAAGGGATTTTTCTAAAATTGTAAAGCCTACAAATGTTGTGTGCAAGGTAGAGATTACTTTAGTGGTGAATCTTCACCATTTGGCAATCCCATCTCATGGGTTGATCGTAATTTGGTGAATAGTGCATGTAACATAGGTCAACCACATTTCTAGATATTTATCAGATTTGGGTCCAACACCCATGGTAGTTGCCCATTAGTTATCACATGATTGCTCAAAAATATCGGTCCAATTGCCAATGTAATATACATTTTGGATATATTTATTTTAAGCATTTTCCCATCTTTTGCATGTTGTTTCTTATTGGACAACATTCTTTTGCCATTACTACAATCAAATAATTTTCCCTTGGGTTGGGAATTGCCTATGATTTTCCTAATGTGTGTTAACCACTAGCACCATTTAGCCAACTATTTCCTATTGTGGGCTTGCATAGGAAGGTGTCTTTCACTTACATTTGACATTCTTCGTTGTTAATCCCACATAATTCACCAACCTAGATTGAACTATAAGATATTATTACTCTACATAATTCACCCTTTTCTGGTCTAGAGATTGAGATTTCTTATTGTTTCTGAAGTTTTAGAGTGCTAAGTTCATTGCCCATTGACTCGTGGACTGTGGTTTTTGTAAAAGGAAAGTAATTTTTAATTTATTTTTTATGTGGATAGTGGTATTGGTTATTTTTTTAGTTTTATTGTCTAGTGTCCACTGGTGACTAGACATCTCACATGCTAAGATAGCCTATAGATTTGTAAATTTTATTAGGTAACATTGTAGACTATAGTACCGTAGCTATAGTACCTTTTTTATGAGAATGAATCATATTATTGTTATTATATGTATTATAATTAGTTTTCTATCACTGTTCATAGTCTTTGACTCATCACTATTTGAGTCTTTTGTTCAACAACTAAGTTGATTTATTTTTTGTAGTCCTTATTGGTTTGCAATGTCAAATAGAAGGGGTAACAGGGGTTTCAGTAGGATCCCTGAAAGCCAAGAGAGACCACCATTACCAAAATGCAAAACCATATCAACATATTTCGGTGGTGGAAATGTTGGCAACCTACAAGATTCACAAGTTAGATCTCTAGTGCTTATTAAAAAAGTAGATTTATCACAAGTTGGAGACCATATTGAAGAAGTTGAAGTTGGTGAATTTGATATCTCAGTCAAGGATGAACTTGAACATGATTTGGAGGCACTTCCCCTAAGTAGGGAGTCACAAATTGATATTATAGAGTTGGAGTCAGTTAATGACCAGTCAAGTGAGAAAACCAAAAGTGATTTCATAAATCATGTTCATGCACAAAAGGGGAAAGGAAAATTGGAATAAAAAAGATCGATCGCACTGGGATCTGTCTAAAAGTAATTTTCAATTAGAATTTGTGTAAAAGTACTAGTCCATTGAACCAGTGGCCACTCTAATTGATGGTGAGCCTCCTATAGAATGTAGATGTAAGATGTGCATAGAGATAACAAACAAAGAGAGAGGTTGTACCTTAAACTTGATACCATAGAAAAGCATGTCGGTAAAGTCTACACAAAGGAAACTATAGATGGAGTTGAAAAATCCATGCTAACTTGGAAAAAAAGGACAATTTTCTGCATATCAGGAATGTTGAAATATAATAGTTGCACAAGCAATTATGGGAGAAGCATTCTCTAGTAAAACCTTCCATTGAACATTTCATTGGGAAAGCAATGGAAGTGCAAAATATGGGAAAAGTAGTTGAATTACCTATGTTCTTTTATACTTTGAGTAGAGGAAATCCTATGATGGACTACCCTTCAATTATTGCCTTATTGCACTTATTTAAAGTTCAAAACTATTTGAACAATCACTGGTCAGTAAACAATAGGTGAGATTAGACTAGTTGTCTTGCATAGGTTGAAAAAGAAGATATGAAGGAAAAAATAAAACACTCAAATTTTATTGCATTGTCTCTACGTGAAGTTACAAAAATTGATAATACTTCCTAGGTGTGCCTTGATGTTTATACTATAAATGATCTTTATTGTCAACCCTTTCTACTACTATTACTAAATTGAATTGCAATGCAATAGTTCAAAATTTATATGATTTATTAAATAGTACTATAATTTAATGTGGAGGTTTGGATGACATGGAGAGTTCCAAAAAGTTGGTGTGTGTTGGAGTGGATGGAGCTTTGGTTATGCAAGGTCATTAAGGCAATCTTTACAAAAAGATCAAGAATGATTTAGCACCCTACACTATTCCCATTCATTTCATGGCCCATTGAATGAATCAAGCTTACGAAATTGTCAGTGGTTTTGGTTGTGTAAGTAAAGTGGAATCTCTAATCAAAGAAATTTAACAATACTTTTAATGAAGTCCAAAATGAGCCCTTTTCTCAAGGACTTATTGATGGGAGGAAGCTTCTTAAAGATAATGATACTAGATAGATTTCTTTGGATGGACCAGTGCATCAAGTATTTTCTAAATATCTATCATTGCATCAAGTATTTTCTAAATATCTATCATAGCTATATTCAAGTCTAACTAATGTTAAGATACTCTTAACTTTAGTAGCTATTCTCCCCATGCTACAAGACATGAGAAATATTATAAAAAGGTTAAAAAAAGAGCTATGTAAATTGTAGAATATAATAAGCTATGTAAAATGACATGTAGTAGCCTGGATACTCTATATTGATTACTACCATTAGATGAATAAAACTTTCCAAAGTGGATAGTAATCATAGATTTGAACAATCCTAGGAACCTTTTACATATTGGTGCAAACAATGAGGTATGTGTCAGGGTACATGGAGTTGACATACCAATGTAGTACTATGCCCACATCAACCCCTAACTCCAACCCCAACGAAGTAGAAAGTAAAGTAGAATCAGAATCAAAGAAGGCACTTTTACGTTTTACAAGTGGAGACTTCAAGAAGATCAAGACTCTCTACTTGACTTTGTCAAGAGAGTTTGCTATAATCTTTTATAAGAAATTAGATTTAGATTCCCTCCAGAGGAACTACTTGAAGCAATGTCTATTATTTTTTCTCAATATTTCTCTCTAAACTATCCAACTAATTTTCAAAGAAGGATGAGGACTTTGATTTACCATTTTTGCAAACCTAAAGTAATCAATAGAGTAACTATAAATGGAATTTTAGATGAATCTTGACTAAGAGATCAATCATATTATTTTGCAAACATAATGAGGGAACAAAATGATCTTATGGAGAGTCCAAATAAAGAGGGAGAGGTAACAAAGCTTTGGAAAAACCTTGGTCAAAGAAATCAATTGAGAGAGTTAATACCAAAATATTTTAAGCTTATCGATTTATGTTTGACAATGATACTAGGTTAAGTGGAGGACAAGAGGGTTTTTAATACTTTGGGCTTCCTGAAGTCAAATGTTAGAAACAAATTAGAAAAAAAATTGGATAATTGTTTGAGGCTCTATAATTCTAGGTATGAGGTAGATAGTTTTCCTTATGATAGAGCTCTCAGTATTTGGAGAAATAAATGTGGAAGAAAAGGGATGGCCTATTGGTCTTATATTGGTTTTGACAATTGAGTGTCAGCACACTTAAGAAAATTATAAGGTTGATGCTAAGTATAATATAGATACTGAGCTACAGTATGTGCCAAGCCAAAAATTCAACAGGTGCCGAGAAAGTATCAAGTGTCAAGTGATAAGTGATGTTGAGTCACTATAGGTGTTGAGCAAAGTATAGATACCAAGTGAGATAGAGTTACTATAGGAGATGAGCAAGAAAAAAATCATATATGTGTCGAGCATTAGCAATCAGTAAGTGCTGAGTAATATAGAATCAACATATGAGTTTGTGCCTTCACAAACTCAGATGTAAACTATTTTTGAGCTGACTCAGGATGAATATCGAAGGATCTTAAAGATAAGATTGAATCTTTTACATTACCTATGTAATTAGCATGTAGCCAATTAGAAAAATAGAGAAGTCATGCAACCAATAGAAAAAATGTAAAGATTTGAGCGAGAAAAGATGAAAGAATATCGATCGTAGATTCACACCCAACCCTAAGTCTTTGAAGCCTTTATAAGGAGGTTGATACCCCATAATTCATGTGTGTGAGAGTTAATGGGAGAATTCTAGGAAAGTTTAGAGGGGTGTAAGGACTTAGAGAAGGAACAACATTGAAAAATCTAGTTGGTTAGAACAAAGCATCAACACTTCGAGCAGAGACATATTAGATCAAGAAGGATCAGAATAGATTGAGTAGAACAAGGACCTAGAATCAGCAATTGAAGATTGTAATTCATCAGATCAACACATTCTACTATACTTTGTAACCATTGTATTAGGATAATGGAAATCATATGATGATAGGTTGGTTTAGCAACCATATTATAGATCCTTAATAGGGTTGTAAATCCTTTAATAGTATAACATTCCGAGTGAGTGTTTGTAAATCCTTTAGAGAGGTCACTTTTAACAGTGTAAAGCCTTTAACAGGGTAGGTCTTTCATAGGGAAAACCATTGGAAGTGGTCAAACTTTGCAACCTTAACCAGTTACATATTGCTGCAATGATAATTTGTAGGTGTCATCACCACCCTAGTTTTACCTTCTCACTTTGGAGGGTTTCTGGGTGACCAAAATCTTGTGTTATCTATTTTCATGCATGTCTTTAATTTTATGTTAATTAGAGATGTTAGATGCATGTGAATAATTTTAGTTAAAATTTTTAGAGGTTAAAGTTTGTTACTTCTGATTCACCCCCCTCTCAGAAATAAATCTTCCTACTTGTAAATTCCAACAATTGGTATTAGAGCCTAATTCTCATTAGGAGGAGCCTTACAACTTGGAGAAAATATTTGTAAATGGAATTCTACAAACTTGGGAAGATCATAGAAAACTAGGTGATTGATATACAACTTGTTCTACATACTTTGGAAGAATCTAGGGAAGAATTGAGAAAATCCTTAAAGAGAAGAAAAGAGATTGCCATAGCTGAGAATGATACAATGTGAAAGGAGATTGACACCCCAAAAGTGTTTGCAAATGGAGATTCTAAAGAATTTGATACAACTATAGCAGATTTGATGGAGAAGAATAGAGCTCAAGCAGAAGAGATCAAAACTCTCAAGCTTGAACAAGAATCTCAAGCCATGATGCTTTGTGAAGTGACTAAAATAAAGAAAAGAGCCATTGAAAATAAGGCTATGATAGAAGATGACAAGAGAAACCTTGCTAACAGGTTGGAAGAAAAGTCAATTGAGCTTGCAAGAATTTCCAACATGTAGCTAGACACCCTAAGTTAGATGATGAATGAACATCATGAACTGAATGTTAAGGACATTGAGATCTCCACACTGAAGATGAAAAATGAACAATTGCAAAATGACCTAAAAAGAAAGAAGAAGATTGTAGAGGCCTTCAAGAAACCCAATGAGGCTATCAAGTACTTTGAACAACTATTGAAATCACCAAGAGCCAGCAATGATACTTCAGGATTAGGATACACCAGAACTAAAAAAGGAGAGTCATCCAAGACTGCAGAAGAAAGAAGTGAAAAAGGTAAGAATACTAAACCTACTTATCATTTTTGTGGTAAAAAAGGAGATACCTCCAATGTGTGCAGAGTAAGAATACTCATCAGTATGAAAAACCTAAGAACATGGGTCATAGTCACAAGTGCAACAAGCAAGGACATCAAGCACATTATTGTAGGACTATAACTATTAGGACATCAAGATTTTAAGGTCACTGCTACAATTGCAAGAAGTATGGACATAGAGATTTTTAGTGTAGATCAAAGCCTATGTGGACACCTAATCAACTAGCAAGGGAAAATAATCATAGACATCACTGCAATTGGGACTACAACACTAGGCATAACTATCACTACTGTTAGATATATGGATACATCCCTGAAAATTGCATAAGAACACATTTTAGTGGAAACTATAGCAAATGGTTTAGCCAAACCACATGCTTTATTTGTTTGGAGATTGGAAATATTAGCAGGAACTGCCCAACAAGGTCAAAGGCACCCAACTTAGAGTTCAACAAAGGAAAAGGAAAGGTAGATGTTTAACACATCAGAGGAGAAATGAATAAGACATGGAAGAAGAAAGATGGAAGCAACACATCCAATGATGGGATCACTTTACCTAAAAGGTCAAGTGGTCACACTTGATCCAACTAAGAAAAAGAAGGTATGACAGACTAATATACAAAGCTTTATCATACATTAGTTCCAAAAAAAGAAAGTACTGAAAAGGAGAGATCAACATGAATAGAGATGCAAAGTTAAGTTTTACAAGCATTGCTGAGTTGCCTTTAGATGCTGAGTAAAAATCCTAGTACATGCTAAGTTATTTGTGAAAGTTAGTAGAAGCCAAGTAGTTAGTTGTAGCTGGGTTAGTAGTGGATACTGAGCGAAGGAAAATTTTAGTTGAAGCCAATTAAGGAAAACTCCAATGTATGCCAGTGTTGAAAAGACAATGTATGTTGAGTAAAGCAGAAAAGCTTAAGAAGCTGAGTGGATAGCTATAAATGCACTAAGCATTAAATACTATGAAATGAGGGTATATGATCACATCTTGAATCATTTTTCCTCATCACAAACAAAGAGTATAGATGAAGAAGAGAGCATAAAAAATTCCAAGCATTTGAGTAGATTTTTACGCAGATTTAAAGTTTCTTCAATTTCAAGGTATTTATACCAGTGCCAAGCTACACAGTTTCAAATTTTCTTCATGTTTAAACCTTAGATAGAAGAAATGGCCTCCAGTTCTATGAAATCTTAGGAGAAAGAGGTATTCGAAGTCCAATTACTATCAAATGAAGTTAATCAACCTAATTTTTGGCCTATCCCTGAGGTTGCCTACAAAAATGACCCAACTAGAGCCTTATCCATAATTCCTCCTAAGGTTGTAATGGTGCAAGATGTTATAATTGTAAGATAGGAGCCATTGGAGATATGTAGATCAAAGAAGCTTATGATATATTGTGTGAGAATGGAGTCTTGAAGGAAGAGTTCCAAATTATTGAAAGGAAGGGTTTAACCCATGCCTTAGAGTTCCCTACTATCTTTAAGACCGAATGGATTAGAATTGTTTTGAGTAGGATTCATGATGGTAGTTTATAGTTAGAAGATGGCCCAATAAAGATATCAAAGAGGATTGTTCATAGGGTAATAGGGTATCCAACCCTAGATGGCCCAAAACCCTAAGGAGTGACTCTAAGGAAGCTATTGAGAAGAATACAGGAGCCAAATGGAACAAGAGAGGCATGACCATAGATACCATTTAGGATCCTCTTGTTGTTTTTGCAGTTAAATTCATTTCCCACAACTTTTATCAATCTAACAGACTCAACAATGTTCCATGTATTATAGTAGATGTTGTCTATAAACTAGTTAAAAAGGATCATACTTATGATCTAGTTGAACTGCAACTGTAGCAAATCAATGAAAACCTAGGAGCTATAAGAAGAACTAAGGGAGCCCAATATAAATTTGGTGCAATTTTAATTTGTATATTTTTCTATGTATAGAATGAATTTCCATCTTTTGGAAAAGTTAGCTAAAAAAAAAAGGTCCATTGTAGCCCAGGTGAATGAATATATTGAACAAATGGGGGAAAATTTTGAGACACTCATGACTAGTTATTTTGAAGATTTCAAGAATTCAATGAAGTAGAGACTTAGGATTCTAGTCTCACTTGTGGAGAAGCACACAAATGACATCTATTTTCTTGTTGACATTGATTATACTTACATTCAAGCAGCCATACCAAGGGTTAGATGGCTTAAACCTCTTGGTTATGAAATAAATATTGATGAGGCATTTATAGCCATAACAACTCTACTAGTAGAAGAAGTGGATAAGAGTGCACCACATTTTGGCACATATACTATGGTGAGATCCAAAGTGGATATGGAGTTAAAGATAACTTCTACATTAAAGAAAAAGGACAAATTAGTGAAGAAGCTCAAAGCTAAATTTGGAGAAGGGGTAGCTGAGGTAGAGGACGAAGAAGATGATGAATACAAACAAGGGCAAGGGCTACTAGAATTAACCCAAGGAATGGATGAAGATGTTGAAGAAGAAGAAGGTGATGAGCAAGAAAAAGAAGCACCTAAGGTAGAAGCCAAAAAGAGGAAAGCACAAAGGCAACTTGTTACATAGCCTAAAGAAAAGAAGAAAATGACAAAGCCTAGCAAAACAAAGCCTACCACAAGGGCATATACAAGGGCTACAACTAAGGTTGCAAAAAAAATAAGAAAAGAAGAAAGCTACACATCAAGGAGGGCTAGTAGAGAAAAAGAGAAGAAAACATGTCACACCCCTAGAATCAGACAAGGAGAGGACAAAATTTGATAATGAACAATTTAGAGTGGTGAGTCATACCACTAAATCTAGCTTAGAAAATATTTGTGACAATATTTGGGATAATGCAAATTTGTTAGGACTAAAAGTCATTGATTTTAATAAGATGACAAGAGAAAAGAAAAACATAGTGGAAGAGTTGATTTACACTATGATGGCCAAGTTCAAGACTACTCCACTTGAACTGGATAATACTATGCCTAAAGAGCTATACTCCATTGTAGAAAATAAATGGCATTATTGCCTAAACATGGAGAAAGAAATAAGAGAGTCAACATTGGCTCATGTAATGCTTGACCTCACTAAGGGTCAAATAAGCAAGGAAAGAAAGAAACATGGGAGAAAATTTGCACCCAAATACAGAGCCTTCAACATTTTACAAAAGAAAATTGAGGATGTTGTGAAGAAATCCACTCTTATGTGGAAAGTGATTTATGGCCTTCAAATGGTAAAAGGACAAGAAGAACCCTTTGAGGGAAGAAATGATGATGAGGAAGAAGAGGAAAATGAAAAGGAGGAAGAATGAGAGAAATAGAAGGAAGATGTTTTAGTGGAGAAGGAAACACAGAAAGGTGATATGGCTATAGCTAAAGAGAAACAATAGGAACAGAGTATCCAAGACACAAAATTGCCACCACCTAGTTCTCCACATGTAACACCTACACCTATAGAAAAATTAATTGTAAAAGATGTTCTTGATACTTCAAGTCAGAACATTAATCCACTGACTACAAAGGATCTTAGAAAGATCCTTGACCAAACAACATTACAAGTACAATTATGTAACAACCCAATTTTGGTGAGTGTAGAAAAACTACAGAAGGCAATAGCTAAGATAACCAAGGAGAAGGTGAATCCACAAGAACCACCTTCACAAACTCCTATATCTACAAGTGGACAACCACAAGAGCAACCAACACAAAATGCATCTACTAAGGTTGATTCCATAGTGACAATAATTTCAACTGCCAAGGAGCAAGCAAAGGAGAAAATAGGACAAAGGGATACCTCTACTCGTACAACACAAAGTCAAGGTGCACCTCCTTTGATCACTATAATTGATCAAGGTAGAATTGAAGAAGAAAAGGAAGAGGAGAAGACCCCTAAGGAGAGAGAAAAAGAGGCAATACAAACACTAGTCAATTTTCCTACTATAGGGACTCCTACTAAGCAGCCAAGCACTAATGCAATACTAATGCAAATATTAGCACTAGGCTCAAACTCTACCAAGGTAGCAAGGCTACTTCACTATGGAGACCCTGCACTTGATGAGGAGATAGTCATACCAAGTTATGATAATAAAATAATGAATATAGCATAGATCAATGAAGTGCAAGAGGCACTAGAGAAGAAGAAAAAGTAGTAGATACTCAAGAATGAGTATAGACAAAGGCAAGCATTGATAGAAATTAAAGACATCTTTCTTGATACTTTCAGCCTACCAATACCTAATGAAACAAAGCCCATCATGGAAAAACTATCCAAGATTTTGGACTAGGTACAAAATGAAGACCTAGACACTAATGTCAAATTAATTCAATGGTCTGACAAGAAGTTCTAGATGAAGGCAAATGAGAAAATATTTGGTGAAATAGCACTGTCACAAGTAGAACTGGCTAAAAAGGTAGAAGAGGTGAAAGTAGTACTTGAGAATATATTCTCATTTTACTCCAAATTGTGTGATTCCTCATACTTTACACAACAAAAAAGCTAGAGGATATTGTACTTAGAGATTAACCTCAAGGTATCAAGCACACGGCTACCAAAGGATCTAGCTCAAAGTGAGAAGCATTTTGCCACAACATTTCACACTAAAAAAGAATTAGCTATACTCAAATAGATGTGGCTAACATCAAGGCCAAGTTGATACAGATACAGTCTACCATAACCCCTCATATGGAAGTTTTGCATAAAGAGATGGCCTATGTAGAGAATATTTTGAAGAAATATTCAAATCCTTCTACATTAGAAGGCCTGGTACATCTTGCAGCAAAGACAACCATCTAGCTTAAAGCACTAGAAATTACATTAGACCATTGGGATGCTTCTTTAAAGATCATAATGGAGTTAAATAAAACTATTAAGGCTAAATATTCAATTCATTCATAGGACCCTTTGACATAAGTGTCAAAAAGGGGGAGATATAATAAAGATATGAGATAATAAGATATGGGGGAGATATAATAAATTGGCGGAGATAATAAATAAGACCCAAAGGAGGAGATATACCCAAAGGGGGAGATAATTAAATTTTGAGTTTTGAGGAGAAATAAAGAAATAAAGCCAAAAGGATACAAAAACTGCAAGGAAGATGTGTGAAAGGGGGAGTAGAAATAGAGTAGACAGAAATAAAAACAAAAGAATGATAAGGCAGAAAATGGAAGCAACATGAGACAAATTTAGCTTAAGAAATGGCACATCAGCTTAGGGGGAGTTACAAGCTTTTGAGGTATATAGTCTTCTGCAAAATTTTGAACAAGTTTTTGAAGTTTTATACATATGCCGAACAAGATGTATATTATACTCATAAAGATTAGATTCATAAGATTAGTTAAGTGTTTTTGACACTCATGTCAAAGTGGGAGATTGTTGGTCTTATATTGGTTTTGACAATTAAAATTCTAAGGTTGATGCCGAGTATAATACAGATGTCGAGCTACAGTATGTATCGAGCCAAAATTTCAACAGGTGCTGAGCAAGTATCAAGTGCTGAGTGATAAGTGATGCTGAGTCACTATAGGTACCAAGCAAAGTATAGATACCAAGCGAGACAAAGTTACTATAGGAGCTGAGCAAGATAGAATTCCTATATGTGTTGAGCATCAACAATCAGTAAGTGCTGAGTAACATAGAATAAGCATATGAGTTTGTGCCTTCACAAACACAAACTCAGATGTAAACCATTTTTGAGCCAGCTCAAGATGAATCTTGAAGGATCTTAAAGATAAGACTGAATCTTTTACATTCCCTATGTAATCAGCATGCAACCAATCACAAAAATGGAGAAAACATGCAACCAATAGGAAAAGTGTAAAGATTTGAGAAGGAAAAGATGAATGAATATTGATCATAGATTCATACCTAACCCTAAGTCTTCAAAGCCTTTATAAGGAGGTCGATACCTCATAATTCATGTGTGTGAGAGTTTATGGGAGAATGCTAGTGAAGTTTAGAGGGGTGTAAGGACTTAAAGAAGGAACAACATAACAAAATCCAGTTGGTTAGAACAGAGCATCAACACTTCGAGTAGAGACATAACAGATAAGGAAGGATAAGAATAGATTGAGTAGAACAAGGATCTAGAATCAACAATTGAAGATTGTAAGTCATCAGATAAAGACATTCTAATATACTTTCTAACCATTGTATTAGGAGAATGGATATCCTATGATGATAGGTTGGTTTAGCAGCCATATTGTAGATCCTTAATAGGGTTGTAAATCCTTTAATAGGGTAACATTCCAAGTGAGTGTTTGTAAATCTTTTAGATATGTCACTTTTAACAAAGTGTAAAGCCTTTAATAGGGTAGGCCTTTCATAGGGTAGACCATTGGAAGTGGTCAAAATTTGTAACCTTAACTAGTTACATATTACTACAGTGATAATTTGTGGGTGTCATCCCCACCCCAATTTTACCTTCTCACTTTGGAGGGTTTCTGGGTGACCAAAATCTTGTGTTATCTATTTTCATGCATGTCTTTACTTTTATGTTAATTAGAGATGTTAGATGCATGTGAATAATCTCAATTAAAAGTTTTAGAGGTTAGAGTTTGTTACTTCTAATTCACCCCCCCATCTTAGAAGTAAATCTTCCCACTTGTAAATTCCAACATGGCCAACATTTCAAACCCAAATGGTAGTGGTAGTGGTGGTGGTAGTGGCAGTAGTAGTGGTAGTGGTAGTGGTTCATATCCTGATATTAGAAGCAATGAAGATGATGTTGAACTTAGCATGCATATTGACATTGATAGTGAATCTAAAGAAAACATAGCAAATAATGAAATGTTATATGCAATAAATGAGGAGGATTTCGATGATAGTGATGTTGAGCCAGTCTAGATAGAGTGGCAACTATAGCAGCTTCTCAACTTCAAGTTCTAACTTTTGCGTGAGTCAGGTAGTAGGCTAGTAGCTTTGATCTAAGACTCTATCTACTAATTAATTATTTTTATAGAAGTTAATTTATAGCCTTCATTCACTATCCTTTTATAGACGCTTAAATGTTTTTTAAAACATGTTGATGTTACAAACTTACATGTTGAGATTTTTATTGAAACTAGTTTTACTTTTAGAGTCTAAACATGTTGAGATTTTCATTGATTCTAGTTTTAATACAATAGTACATGGTGAACTTGAGATTTTCATTCATTCTAGTTTTTAGACATTTTTACTTTAAGATTTTCATTGATTCTAGTTTCTTTAAGAAATTGTAACATAATGCATTTAACAGAATAAGCTTTATTTAGAAAAAAATGTATTATAATTTATAATTATAAATCAGCTTGTAACATAATACATTTAACAATTACAAACAATTGCAACCCTTTGCAAATGACTCAATGTCAAATGATCTTGAACTCTCCTTTATAGATACAAAGGAGCAACAATAGTTGTAGGTCAGTTTGCAATTGTATATATAATTAGACTATTACTACATAATACATTATGTGTGTACAATCACATTGCCAATTTACCACATTTCCAATTGTACAATTTTTTCAAGTAGGAGTAAGGAATTTTTTTCAAATCTACTTTGTATGGTAATAGTATTCTAGTGCATAGCTGTCCAACTATCCTAATCTGCTAACTCTTGATTCCTATAACAATTAACATTAAAAAAATTCAAAATTAAATTTGAAATTTGAAATTAGAGTAACAAGTAACAAAATGATTATAGTACTATCACTTACTAAGTTGTTACTATTGGAAATATTCAAGACTAGCTAGGCTATTGAGAGGGGAGGGGTGAATTAGTAACCTCAAAACTTTTTAACAAATTCAAAAATTAATTGTATTATCATTAATAAATCTAATCTACTACATGCATGAGAAATTAAGAAACATAAGACACCATGAACACAATATTTGGCGACCTAGAAACCTTCCAAATAGAAAGCAAAACTAGGGTGGGGATGATACCTACAAAAATTCAATACTACAACGTAAAGTTTGCCTATTAAGGCTTACATTGATCACTTCTAATGATCTGCCCTGTTAGGAGCAATTAGGACTAGTAGGTCCACCTTGTTAGAGGTTTTACAAACATACAATGAAGTATGCACTTGGTAAAGAGATTCAAGAAAAGACTGTTAAGTCTACCTTGTTAAAGGATTTGAAGCCGATTCACCTATTAGGATGAAACAATAGATCTCTAACTGAATTGCTGATTGAGATCCTTGAAGTACTAATCACCTCTATGTGATGGATATAACTTTACTGCTCCTAATATGGCCTTACAATATACTTTACTCTACTACTGATTCGCATTCACATGCTTACATTTCATTCACATTATCTCATATCATTACATTACACTTGTGGATATGATACAATACATTACATATATAGCAATCCAATTTACATAATTAAAAAGTCAGCCATTAAACAAGTTAACACCAATATTACAAAGTTGGCCCAAATGTAGATACATGAGTTCTAAAAACTGACTTGTTGAAGTTTTGATACATGGCATCCACTATCATTACTCAACATCATCATGCACTCAATAGAAGTAGAGGCTTGGTCCATACTAATCACTTCAATGTAGTTTCAAACTCAGTATACACTGGTGACTTGGTAGATATAGTGTAACTTGGTATAAACTACATTCTCTATTTACCACGATTGTACTTGGTAGACACTATTTTCATTCAACTCAGTTAACACTAGCTTTGCTTGACTTAAGCTATTAACTTGGTAAAAATTGTAAAGCTCAAAAAACATTGAATTGCATAGTTTAAATTTGTAGTACTTGGCAAACATTGAACTACTTGGTCTAAATTGTAGTACTTGGAAAATATTGAATTAGAATTTGAATAAGTGTTGTCACTAATAACAAACTTGACTTAATGTTAATAATCTCCCCCTTTGGCATTAGTGACAAAAACACTTATCAGCCAAAACTTATGTACAACATAGTGTGATACTTAGCTTGGTATGGCATGCTAATTTTTTTTTTGAGATTTTTCAAAATTTGTCTTTGTAACTCTATTATATGTACATTTTCTTTGCATAATTCTTCCCCATAAAATGTACATATCATGTTAGGCATATTGACATACTAAGTGTATCTCCCAGTATGGTATCTTTCTCTCTTGATATTTACAAATATCTCTCCCCCTTAATTATACATAAATATCTCTCCCCCTTATTGACAATAATGCCAAATATTTATACACAATCTATTTATATGGAGACACCAAAATGTGAGAGAAAATTAGAATGTACCTTAAGAATGAGAGTTAAAGTCTTATCCCAATTATCTTGTAAAACTTTGCACGTTTGTAAAGAAACTTGTACTTCTACAGAGAGCTCAATCATGTGATCTACAATTGAGAAATTATTTTCATGGATCAATGTTTTGGAATAGGCAATGTGCTTCTACATTGTATCCATGATAGGAAGGATCATATTCTGAATGTCTATGAGTGTAGACCAGATCCTTGCTTCCTCCCTCAATAATTTTTCCTGCATATCTGATAAGAGTTTGATCTTCATATGATGTGCAAAGCTTGAACTAGGGTCAAGTTGCAACTGCTTTGCACTAGCCATAAGATCTTCATCAATTTTATTCAATTTTCTCTTTATTTCCTTAGTATGCTCAGTAATATTACATAACTTTGCAAAAAGTGATGTTACATTTGTGTAAGAAGTTTCAAGATTTGTCAAAATTGAAGAAAGCTCTACCTATTGGATAGCTATTTGTTGAGCAATGTGCTCAAGTACTTTGTTATCAAATTTCTTTTTTTCTTTCTCAATTAGCTTATCTTGACCACTGGAATCTTTGTTGAATTTACTAACTGGTTCTTCTAATTGCAACAAAATGTGTTGAGAAGTATCAACTTCAACACCTATAGCTTCAGTCAAAATGTTCTTTGCATCCTCAATAATCTTATATTCTCTATCTCTCTCTTCTTTGAGTTTCTTCTACTTTGCCTTCTTTTGAAGAAGTTGACCAACTATATGCATTTGATCCACATAGATATTATCAAAGTCTCATTTGGGAATTTCAGTTTCCTCATCCAGATCTATATCTTCATCTATTTTCTTTCCACTAATCAAAAGTCTTGGTTGAATCTTTGGTTCAACTATCTTTGAAGTTAATTCTTTAGATTTTGAAATAGAAACAATAGCAAAAATAGTAGGACTAGCAGTGAAAATTTGTATAGTGCTTACTAGTGGAATACTGACTGGAATACTTACATAATCCAAAAATGATGCATTTACTAAACTTCTCAAAACTAAAATATTTGCAAGTGAAGTACTGACAGAAGTATTTACAACTGAAGCACTTACAGGAGTATGCACAACTGAGGTAGTCAAAATTGAAGAATCTAAAACCGTACATATTGCTAGGGAGCTTAAAATTGTAGAACATTCTATATCCACTATTGATGCTGACTCAGTAACTAAAGGATGTTGTAGCTCAATGGATGAAGTGGTAGAAACTTCTATCAGTGATGTGCTGAGTTGAGAGGTAGCAAGGAGTGAATTGACATTTAATGTATCAATGATTGTCACAATCAAATTTGCTAAAGTTGTCTCCAAGCTTGATGATGTTGCAAGTTTTTGTGGAGAGTGAGGAAGTGAGGCTATGACAATTGCAACTATCTTGACTAGGTCAATCTCTTCTTCTTCTTGCTTGGCTTCCTTTGTAGCTTCTTCCTCTTTATCCTCTACATCATCCTAAATTAGCTCCTAATATTCTTCTGTATCAATTGTGACAAATGGAGTGGAGTCTTCATCACTATCTTCATCCTTGTCACTATCATCACCATCATCTTTGATTTCAAAAGGATTTTCACTTGGTTCATGAAGATGGAATACATTTCTCCATAGGGTTGTAGCATTCTTCACAACATACTCTATATCTTTCATCAAAACTAGACAAGTATTGAACTTTAAGATCATTTTGTTCTCATTGTCTTTTAATGCCTTATTTACCTTTGCATTAGTCAATTTGGGTACCAACTATTTTGATGTTTGTGCAAAAATGTCTTTGATAGTCTTCTTGATGTTCTCCCATCTAACTGTGACCTTATCTAAAAAAACTATAGGGACCTATGATGCTAGCTGGTTTGAAGAGATTTTCCATCTACCCAGCTTGTCCATGACTAGATCTTCAACTTCTTTCTACTTTGTTGGAGTCATTGTATCATACTTGAGTGCTTTAAAATTGTGCACTCCAACACCTTCTCTTAGTGTCTTTAGCCTTTCTTGAAATGTAGGAGGAGGTCAGTTGAAGATAACATCACTTCTATCTTTTCCTACTTTCTTCTTGGATCTCCTTGTAAATACTACAATGGATGGCTTTGGTGGCTTGGTGATGATCACCTTGTCTTTCTTCCTTACTGGCTCTTCTTCCTTTTCTGATTCCTCTTCATTTTTTGATTCTTCTACATCTTCTCCTTTACCTTTGGTTAACATAAGAGGGGTGCTTGCTATTTTCAATTTTGTTATTCTCCTCTTGCCTTTGTTTACTGCCTGTGGAAGTTTGATTTCAAGTTCAATTCATTCTTTAGCCTCATCATAGGTTCCAAAGTAAGATGCCTTTAGATCTACAAGCTTATTTACTAAGGCTTCAATGATTTCCTTAGCCTCATCAATGTTAACCTCATATGGAAGAGGTTTTACCCATATAGCTCTTGGCCTTACTCCCTAAATGTATACTCTGTCACTATCTACCATAAAGCAAACATCATCCTTATAATCTTCAACTAACTTCTTTGGTATCTTGAATCTGTTATTCATCTTTTCTTTGAAGGTTTCAAAATTATATTGTCTAAATTTTCACCTATTTCAGCGATGTATTCATTAATTTGATGTAAAATTGACATATCTTTTCTCCATACAATCATGCCTTTAGAAGGAACTTTTGAACATAGAAAAAAAAAACATGTCAACAATGAACCAAATTTGCATGGGTTATTCTTTGAAGTTCTAATACTTCCATGTTTTTGTTCAACTACTCCAACAACAAATCTGCTAAGCCATATGAAAAATTCTTCTTCACAACCTTAAAAGCTAAGTCAACTACTTCACATGACACACTATTAAGTCAGCTTAAACTATAAATCTTGTGTGCTACCACATGGATGCCAAATTTCAATTCTATATCAGTTACATTACTAATTTTTATTCCTTTTCCATCCCATTCAGCTAGGGTTTTCCTTTGTAACTCATCCTAACCTAGGGTTTTAGTGGCTTTAGCTTTGGTGAGCATGGGGAGACTAGTAATGCGATGTATCATTTTCTTGGTGATTAAAACTAGTTTCTCTAACCATAGTTGACCATTATGAACTCAGCTTAGGATATACCTAATCCATTTGATTTGAAAGTTTTGAGGTAGGTGAGGAATATGAGTTAAACCTTTCTCTTCCAAATGTTTGTGCTAAGGTTTAAGAATTCCATTCACATAGAGTTCACTTAGGGCATTATCCATTTCAAGGGTTCCTATCTCTTGAATTTCACATTTAAAATGAGTTCAAATGTCATTTATGACAAAGTACGTTAGGTGGTATCTGCGACTAAGATCCATTCGGGTCGAGGGTTTTAGCGATTGTTGGCACAAGTTTGAAGTTAGGGGCTTTCCATTCAACACCTTGCACCAAAATTTTAGATCCTTTCTTTTCCTTGCTACTACTACTAGATGCCATGATAACTCGGTAAGTTGAGAAAAATATTTGAAAAGCTTTGCTACAAATTCTATTCATGGTCGCTTAGATGCTCTGCAAATCACTCTATTTGCAACCTAATCATGCTACTCCTGACTTCACTTGATAGAGAAGTCAATTCAATGATAACTATTATCATACCAATATGAATCTTTACTTCTTTTCAATTGGAACTGTTTAAGATGTGACCTTGAAAACATAGTTCTAGTGACCCACTTCTTGAGTGACATGACTATCATTGCTTGAACTAACTTTCTCATTAGATTTGGGAATCCATGGCTATCTCATCTGCTTCTTGATGCTTCATCTATTTAGCCTTTTTGAATTTAGCCTTAGGTTGGCCTGACATGAGATATTTCCAAGGGATTTTGATCATAATTATGGGGTTTTGGAGGTAGTGACTATGCTAAGTATACCTTCTGGACCTTGGGTTGGAACATAAATCAATTAAGAAATAACAAGTTTTGGATTCTTTTAGGATTAATTTGGCTAACTATCTTCTAGTTAGGGAAAACAATGTGGCATTTTCAGTCAAGTACGATGTTGTGACTGGGCTTGCTAACAACTGTTTCTTATATATTGAAGGCGAGGTCTCTCAAAGATAAAATTTGTGATGTTTTTGGTCAAGTAGGGTAAATGGAAAAGTATTTTTGAAAAAGAACAAGACTTTGGGCCAACAAAGGATTTGTAACTTAGATTCTGCTTAGTGATTTTTGAGGGAATAAGTAGATCATTTTGAAACAAATGGACAAATTGGACCAGTGAGACAAGTAGTTGTTGCGAATGGACTTGCTAACAACCACTATTTTGAAGTGACAAAGGTGAAACTTTGTTTCTTCTGATACGAGGATAAATGAGCAAACAATTTCTCAAAGGACAAAGCAACTTTGAGAAATAAAAACAGTTGATCTCTTTAGCAAAAGGATTTTTTTTTTTGATAGTAACCACTGAATTGTGTATGTTCAACAAATGTTTTCACAGGTCTTGAGCACAATTTAAGACAATTCAAACACACACTTTATCCCTACAAGTTAGAATTTGATTGTCATATGCTATTCAACGGCCCACAGCTTGATGTCTCCTAGTTCTAGTGCAATATTTCCCTCTAATCGAAGAGGTGAGTCGATACAAGAGTCGATTGACAAAGGATACACATCAGAGAACCTTCAAGGCATGACAAATAGAAGTTCCCTTTTGTGGGAACAATGACCCTTGGAGATGAAACCCAAGTGGCCTTATACCTCTACCAAGGGAGCACAATGGTGAGTAATCTTGAGAGATGTTGTTTCCCTTGCATCGTGAATAACATACCATGAAAGAAAGTGAGATACTTTAGATCTAAGAAGATTGTAAATGGGTCTGTAGAGTCTCAACAATGGTTGTTACTGGCTGTGATCCACTTAAGGGTCTATTCCGAACATGCTAAAATTGTGAGAAAGTTTTCCCACCTAAGGCTACCCCCAGAAACATGCCGCTTGAACTGAAGAGATGGAGCGAGAAGGTTTACCCTTCCCCTCATTTATATACCGGCCAGACTATTTACCGGTTTGAGCTTCTTACCCAAAGGGGATGCGCTTCCTAAAGGTGGATGAACTCGCTAGAAGCACTCCTAGGTTGTTGTGAATGATCTTGCTAACAACTTTTGGTACATGCATCACGTATTTTAATGGTCTTACTTTGCATGAAAAGAGAGAAGTCTAAGATGCGCTAAAATGCACAATCTCAAAACACACAGGACATGGGGTTCATTGCTATTTGGACACTTTTAGATTCTCTATCATACAACTTTGAAGACACATGTGATTAGCATTTAGATGTTAATTCAAACTTGACAACGTCGCCAACAAAAGTAAAATCAAGTCAACAAAAGTAAATCGCACGCGTGAAAGCTTTTTAAAAAAAAGAGGGAATAAGAACATTTTCACTTTAGAGCATTCGAGATTTGATGAACTTATTTTAAGCCCAAAAATTGAAGTGTTTGCACATAATGTTCATTTGCACCTTAAAATAAAGTGTTTATTGCATTCATTCTTTTTAACCTTTAGCATCCAAGATTGTGTTGATCATGCATTCGAATGAAAATGTTATATTTTAATCCATGGCATTCAAGATTTGATTTGAGCAACATGCATTCAAAGACAAGTGTTTAAACATTCAAGTTCATTTTCCAAGAGCATTAAACCATGTAAGGAGAACCTGCAAGAAACATGATTAGTGGTTTCATAGAAGTCTTCAACCGATAATGCACGAGTTAGCAAATATCCCTGCAAATATCATCAAAGTTCAATCATTGATTGTGAAAATAAGTATCTAAAAGGCTGAAAAATATGATAAAAACCAATACCATCATGATGAGCTTGGAACCAGCTTTTCAATGATATTTTGTTTTCTGAGAATGGAGTCTGGATGCTCAAGTTATGAGCAAAACACCAAATGTTACTTCTCTATAGGCTTAAAAGGGCATGTAGAAATGATGTCATGCTAACATCATCCAAAAGATGATTATTTGATCTATGGCATTCAAGATTGGATTTGTTGTTTTAATCATGCATTCATAAAAAAAACAAACTTTAATTTTAATCCATGGCACTCAAGAGTGATTTTAGCAACATGCATTCAAAGACAAGTGATTAAGCATTCAAGTTTTTTCTTTTGAGAATTCAAGATTGAGATTTTGTGTGTTGTTTTAAGAACTTTGAAGTGCTTTGTTTTAACCTTAGATCATTCAAGATTGTTTTTGGACTCAAAAGTGAAAATGACTCTTTGGACTTTGCTTTTCATTCAAGATTTTGTGTTCTAGTTTGCATGTTTTAAGCCCAAAAATGATATTCCTAGATTGTTTTGATGCATAAAAAAACCTAAGAAACATTCAAGATTTTGCAACAAGACATTTGTTTGGAACAAATAACAAAGCTTTTTAGGACAATTTTGGCAACCATTTAGGACTCTTAGTTTTCATGAGATTTTTAAAAGAACTTTAACATATTTGCAAATGAGGTTCATTTTATCTTTGATTGATGCTTTGAGTTTGATTTAGATTTTAGTGTGCACTTAGTGTTGATTTTGAACCTTTTGAAATGGAAACTTGAAGTTCTTTTTAAATTCCCAAAAATGAAGTGTTCCTAACTTTGCATGAATGCATCTAAAAGCTTGATGTTGCAAGGATGCAAATGATTAGATTGGTTTAGTTTCACTTGTTAAAAGATTTTTTCTTTTTTGCAAATTTTTAATTTTTTAATGGATTTAAGTATGATTTGGGGGTTCATTTTAAGCACTAAAAAGAAGTGTGTATGATTTTGCTTCCTTAAAAAAAAAATGGCCAAGATCTCCCACAAGAAGAAGAAGAAGAAGTAGATGGAATAAGAAGAATATAGACAAGAAGAGGAAGAAGAATTCCAAGTGCTTTGTCCACCTATAAGCTTGAAAAATTTGCAAATACTATGAGATAGACTATGAGTTTCTTTGTCTTCTTCATGCTCATGTGGACCTACAAAACCAATTTATACAATCCTACCAATCACAAAAACAAGCAAAATTAGCCAAAATCAGAAAATGACATACAAAACTTGACTAAAAAAGCTAATGAAGATGACCCATGCGGGGTCCCACCGGGCATGCCAAAATGTATATGAGCAATGTTAGTATGCTAATAGAAACCAAATTTAAATAAAGCTTCTACAAACTAAACAAAATTCATAAACTTCAAGATAGACTAAGATGAACTCTCAATTGAGAATATGAGCCATTAATGGACTCTCTCAATAAGAAGCTCTCTTGTTGAGTAGCTTTATCTAAATGGATAGGATGTATGCTCAATATGCTTCCAAAGGCTTCAATGGATGATTGTGGATTTTTAGTGTGGATAGATGGCTTTAGTATGGATTTGGCTCTCAAAATAGCATTATAACTTTACTTCATGGATTGTGTTATTTTGCAAAGGGGAAGGATCCAATTTATAGGCAAGAGGCTTGAGGGATTGAGGGCTAAGATGCAAGATTGGAAAAAAGCTCATGGAGGGCTTAGATTGCATGAGAGGAGAGCACATGGATTGTGCTTCCTTACAACCAATCAAGGAGTGACACATGTCACAGGGTGAGAGGATGGAGGAAAGAGCAAGGATGAGTCAACAAAGGAGGCTCAAGAGATAAAATTTTCATAAAGACCCTTCATAAGTTCTTGTAAGAGCAATAAAAGAGCTTGGAAGAGTCATTTATGGCCTAGTGGACTTCATAAAGTTTTATGGTTGAGATATTTTGAGGGAGATGAGAGCAATTTCGACTTGGGCTTGATTAGGAGGGTTTTAAGCTTGCTTAGGCTTGTGCAAATGATTAGACGATGGTTTAGGATGGTTTAGAATTAGCTTAGGGATAGGCAAGTGGATGGCATTTAATGAGGGTGGGTGAAGGAGGAGATATTTGTTAACTTTGGCTTGGGTTAGTAAGTTTTAACCCATGTTTAGGGAATGTGACAAGGTTAGGAGGGGATTAGGATTAGGTTTAAAGACATCTTCTAGAAGAGTCTAGACTTTGGATGAGGATGAAGACTTTCTAGAAGAGTCTAGAACTTCCTAGGATAAGATTTTATGAAATAAATAAAGTTTTATTTATTTCAAGGGTTTGGGTTGAGGAGATATTTATTAAAATATTTTTAATAAACATGAGGATTAATATTTAATTTTGATTAAATATTTTGAGTTGGGATTAGGGGTAGGAAATGATGAGATTAGCCTTTAATCGAAATTAAAGAAGGATTAGAAGATTTTGGAAGAGGTTATTGGTCTTAAGGAAATTGGCCAACTTTTGGGAAAAAAATAAATAAATTATTTATTTTGGGATTTTTGGTCAATTTATTAATTAAATAATTAATAAATAAGGAAATAATGTTTAAATAAGATTTAAACATTTTTGGGAGGGATTCCTTAATTAAATATTTTTAATTAAGATAAAGGGATTTAATGGCATAAAAAATAATTAATTAATTAATTAAATAATTAATTAATAAATGATGATGTCATCAGGGATTTTTTCAAAAAATAAAAATACTTTATTTTCTAAAGAATTTTTAGGTGTCTACATTTTGCCCATCTTTGATGCGATGCCGCAAGTGGCATGGCATCAAAGGTAAGAAAATAAGATGCCCAAGGCTAGAGCAGAAGAGGAGAGAATGGACTGTGAGATGCCCCCTCAAGAAGGCGGCGGGGAGAGAAAGCGAGGCTCGATGGCTTCTTGAAAAGTATAAGAATCTGGGATGAGCAAGGAGACTCAAATTGGATTAAGAGAAGAGGTTTAGTTAGCTCAAACGCTCACTATGGGAGAATGATAAAGGGAGAATCAAAGGCACAAGAGGAAGCAAGCTTAAGATCTCAAGGATTGCAGAGGATGAAGGAGCGGAGCGCTATAAAAGGAATCTAGGATGGGGAGATGGATGAGGGGATTAAAAACCTAATGCAACAGGATTTCAAAGAGTCAAATTGGTGGAAGATGGGTTTCGGAGATCCCTAGGACTAGGATTGTGGATCTCGAAAGATGAGGCTTGGTGGATTGATTTGGATTGGTGGATCCCTAAGACTAGGATTATGGATCCCTAAAGCTAAGAGTGATGATTGATTCTGAGAGATAAAGGAATTTAATGGCATAAAAATTAATTAATTAATTAATTAAATAATTAATTAATAAATGATGATGTCATCAGGGATTTTTTCAAAAAATAAAAATACTTTATTTTCTAAAGGATTTTTAGGTGTCTACAGGATCAACTACAACTGAATTTGAAGATTTAACAAATAATGTGTTGGGATGACCTTCAAAAGCATAAGTATAATGGTTTTTACCCTTTCTAGATGAATCATCTTCAATTTCATCAGAGAGTCCAATGATTGGTTTACTTTCTCTTTTGAGTGGGTCTGGTACTAGAATTGGATTCCAAATCCCTTCACCACTTGCACCAATGGGCCCTATACTCGCATAACCCATTTTTTGTATCATAGTTGCCCCTTTACTAGACATTTGTTTAATAGAATCATTCATTTGAAGATTAAAAATATGTCTGGTCCTAGTTGACCCAGAATCCTACATACCTTGAATGTCTCCATCAGACTTACGGTCCTTCCATCTTTGAATATCACTGTCACTGCAACTACTAAAATTGCATAGTACAATTGGATGCTCTTTATTCCAATAATCACTAAAAATTTCATCCTCCTCAATTTCCTCAAAACCTTCTAATGTCTTTGGTTCACCCAAATTTTTCCTCATTTTCCAAAAATTAGTCATCTTCGTTTGAAACCACAATTCAGATGTGCATGCTTCTTTAATTGCTTTTGGCATAGACCTCTTAGAAGGTTGAGATGCTTTCTTGTAGAAATTTAAGTATGTCAGAGGCTTTGATTTATGTGACTCTGATATGTGCAATGTCGTAATTTGAGATGACAATTCTTGCATTAAAATATTATTCTTTGTTGCATGTTTCTCCATCTCTTTCTTAACCTCATCCCACAAATCCTTGTTTTTAAACTTTTCTATCAATGACATCTCTTGATGATATTTGCTCACAGAGTTTCCATTGGAAAATTAGTCTTATTTTTATTATGTTTAATGGATCATAATTCCAATGACTGATAAAATCAAAGCCAAAAAAAGTTACCAATTCGTTTTCCACTTTGAAAGCCTTTCTCTCAAATGTGAGGCCTCCAATTGCGAAAGGCAAGGAAGGAAATATCATTTTCTTTTGTTGTCTAGTGAAAAGTTCATCTACCATACATATTCTAGTGCAAAAAATCTTTCTATAACATACATTGGAAGTTTGCATAGTTCAACCACTGAACCGTAAAACCTTAAAACAATGTACTCTTCCATGAAGAACTAGCTAGCCAATAGAATTTGACTTCCTAGTTGAACGCAATCTTTACAAGACACAAGCAATCTAGGCATCAAAGTGACTATGATTTTTTGGTAAATAGGTGCCAAAAAGAAGTCTACAAAATTATTGTAGTTATTATTGTTAGCAGTCATCCTCATCTTTTGTGTCCACTCATATAATGGACTTGGAGTCTTTGATTTCTTCTAGGTTTTCTCATCAAACTTATAGACCTCGATATCAAGCTTTTTGTTCTCTGTATCAAATATTAGGCAATGATTTACTAAAAGAAGGTAGCACAAGTAACTTGTGAACCTAAATATATTTTTCTTTCCTATAGTTGTACTTTGTTTAATCATCAACAATTATTGTTGCATAGATTCAACAATATGCTGAACAAAAATTATATCTTACATCTACCTTCTCAATTGACTAACCTCGACAATGGATATTATAAATCATTTCAGGAACACTGGCCCCCACTTTTTTGTTACTGTTCAATCCCAGACAAAATGGTAATAAAGAAATAGTATTCTGAACCCATGGCACAAAAATAGCATATTTATAAGGAGGCTTATGGTCTATGTCCAATGTAACAATAGTAGACAACTTTGAGTTTATTAAACCCTTAATGTATCAATCTTGAAAAACTCTTTCTAGTTTGTCATAAGCTTGTTCTAGTTTGTCCAAGTCAATGCCTCTCTATTTCCCTGCTAGAATAAGGTCCACTTGACCGACTGCTCCAATATGGCTATTCCTTTTCCAGCTGATTTAAACCCTAGCCCTAGGTCTAATAGAGTGAAAAATTGACTCTTAGTTATGGATAAAATTTTCTCTTGAGTCTTTTGATTTACAATTGCCTTTCTATTTTCATCATAATTTTGAGTGCATAGTATTACAATTTTAGGACAAGGAAATGCTTAAGGTAAAATGAGGTTTACTAATCTAGTAACCAAAGTAGCTAGTTTATTTGTATGTGCATGAATATTGTAGTTAAATTTGTAATAATTTCTCCCCTTTTGTGCATCTTACCACTTATTAAACAATGAATGTCTAATTCCCATGATTCCCAAATCTCTATGGATAACAGGATAAAAAAATATCATGACATTCATCAGTGAAACCTGAAGTTTGTGGCACTTACCTGAGTTCTATAATATCTTTCTTTCCTTTATGCTTGCACTCACACAAGAGGTTTTTGACTTTGTTTTGCCCATGCCTACTACTGGTTATTACAAAAAATTCTTCTTCAAGGCATATTTAAAAAAAAACTGTAAAGTGTAAACCTCAAACAATAGCAATTGGCTTTAGATATTACCCTTTAATGAAAAGGGTAGATAGAAGAATATTTTAAAATAAAAATGGTGAATTACAATGTTAATGCAAAAAATGAAGAGTAGGCTTTCATCCAAATAAACCAAAACCCTAGATCATTGTAGGGTGCAAGCAGAAATCCATGGATTAATCTAAAGAATTATATTAAAACTCTGCCTTTGGCCAAGCAACGAAGGAAGTCAAATCACAAAGTCCAAACAACGAATAGATTCTCTATTCTAGAAAAGTTAGAGGAAACCAAAGGACAAAATTGGAATAATTGACATATGACAATTCCCTAGCCAAAAGAGTCTAATGGAAGGTTAGTACCACCAAAAATTGTTTAGGGAAATTCCTTTCTCAATGTCTCAGGTATAATAGGTAATCTGCGACCTTAGCCTATCTTCACCATTGATAGTTTGGACAATTAGTTTAGTGTGTTTAACCTAACTAAGTATGCCCAACCCAATAAATGTAAACGCCCCATCTATAGTAAGATTCAATTTGGTAGCAACTTCCATTCCTTCACATTCCAATAGGGCTAAACCCCCTAAATCCCTTATTAAAGCATATCGGCACTCGTATATTCCCCCCATTGACGGTCTGTGGCTAAGGTTTCTATAGTTTCACAAAACTGTAGTGGTGCTCAAGATCTTCAGGTTTCCCCAAAAAATGAGGATAATGCCATCCACATCTCCAATGAGGAAATTGAAGATTTATGGAATGATTGTCAAAGAATTGGAGTCTTTACTATATGGAATGGCCCGAAGAAAGATCTAGCTCTCCTTTCAAACTGGTTAGAAGACAACTGCGAAGAGCACGTAAGTATTTCTCACTTTTTGGAAAGAATAATTTATTTGAGATGTATGGATGAATCCATTAAGAAAGAGTTCATTTCTATGTTTGAATGTTTTCTGAATGGCCATGTAGTTAATTTTATAGAATGGAGTCCAAATTTTAAAATAGAAGGGATAGATATTATGTGTCCAATGTGGTATAGTATTTAGTCTTTACCACTAGAGCTGATCCAAATAGAGATTCTTAGGTCATTAGAGTCTGCATTGGGAGAATTCATAGGTATTGATTTCTCATTTTAGTACTCCAATAATGTGAAATTACTCATAAGAACCAAGCTTAATCAACCATTTCAAACTCATAAGAAGATAATAAAAAATAGAGCATCCTATGACATAAATCTTCAAACATTTGAAGGGGAAATATCAAAAATCATTAAGTTTGATGATATTAGGAAAATCAGATTTAGAACCTTGCCGCTCACTTCAAATTTTCTTAGCAAGTTCCCTTGAATTAGAATTTAGAAAAAGAAATTGAGATTAAGTTTAGCAGATCAGAATACATCTACATAGATTTATTAGAAGAATGAGAGACTAATAGATCTTCTACATAATGAAAGGAATGTCATGGAGAATAATGAGAATAACTCAGAAGCTAAAACAAGACTCAAATCAATCATAGTGGCAGAACCTAAGAAGAATCCAAAAATGACACAAAAGAACAAGTCAAAATTAAAATAGAGATCGAAAAGAAGAAAAGAAGGCATAAAGAATACTTTAGAATAGAATAGTTCTTCAAAAGAAAGTAAAGGTATAGAAGATTGTGAGATAAATTTACAAAGTATTCAAAATTAGCTTGAATCAGGGAATTTTTTTTTAAAGTTATAAGAAACAAGATCCAGATACTCCTCTAAGTAGAGCATAAATGGACAAAGACTTAAATGGTACAAGCAAGGTAGCACTAGAATCAAAGTTAATATCATAGCAACAAATCAAGGAAGAAGGGATGACCGATAAAGAGAACATAGAAGACATAGAGAACTCCTTATTATTTGAACCAAGTCCAAATAATGAGGAAAATAAAAAAGCTTCGGAGAAAGCATTTAAAATGGAGCAATGTTAGTTATAGGTTTCAAAGGATAGAAACATAACTCCAGTTAGAGAGGTCTTTAATAGATCCAAGTTTTGGTAGACTCCAATAGATTTGGTGGGTCACCATTTACTCCAACTGACAACCAAAATGTTGTGGAACATAATACGAAGACAATAGGAAGATCCTTGGCAAAAGAGCTTTAGAATTTTCTTAATAAGGATAGTGTTTTAGATTCAGAAGTGGCATCCCAAAAATTAGAAGATGAGTTTCTTGATTAGCTAACCAAGGAACTAGTTCAAGTTTTCTTCCTTGAGAACATTGATAGTAGCACATAAGCTTAGACGGAGGAATTGATGCAGAGAATTCTTAAATTAGGTGGTAACAATTACACATATGAAGATTTAAGATGAGATATATAGAAGATTAAGGCTAAGGATAATAAGAAGGGTCAGATTTAGTTAAAAGAATATGCAATGGTTTCAGAGTAAGAAGACAAAGGGATTGGTAAGGATAGCATAGAAGATTCAAGCTTAGAAGAAAGAGAACAACCAAGCATAATAAACTAGATCATAAGAGAACTTGAAATAGATGAAACAGAAGGAAAGGATTGCAATAAGGTTTTTAGTGTTCAAAATAACATGGAGCATCTAGGGATATAGATGAATCAGGAAGGACTAAGCTCACCAAAATATGGAAAAGTGAAAGGCAAAAGAGGTAGAGGGTCTTTGAAGGAACTCAGGGAAGTAGATGGACTCAATAGGGAATAGCCAAAGATAGATCATCTACTTAACAATGGGAAGGGGAAGAGCCTTCCAAAGGAACCATGAAGATTACTACCTAGAATGCTAGGGGCTTAAATGCCCCTAGCAAAAATAGGTTACTAAAACAAAACCTTAAATTATTTGATTCAGATATAATTTTAGTCAAGGAAATAAAGTTCAATAACGTAGAAGGAATGAAATTAAAGAAGATGCTTGGTCTCTGGAGCTCTGCTTTTCAAGAATCAGTAGGTGCTTTTGGGGTCTCAGAATCCTTTGGAACCCTAAGAAAGTCCCAATAGATCACCTCAATTGTAGTAATAATTCGATTAGTGTTAGGGTTCAGAGTCTAAAATCAAATCTTCAATTCTTGTTAATTAATGTGTATGGACTGATTAGTAATTTAGGAAAGAAAATGGTTTGGGACAAAATTAGTTCTTTTATGTATAATTATAACCTGATAATCCACTCTTGGTAGGTGGTGATTTTAATACTATTTTAAATCTATCTAAAAAAGTAGGTGGCATTCACCACCTCTCACAATCCTCCTTGGATTTCAAAGAATGGTGTGATAAACATAATCTGATTGATATTCCAATCAATAATGGGAAGTACACATGGAATTATAGTAGGAAAGATTTTGCATACATTACGAAGAGATTAGATAGGTTTTTCTTTAAAGGCAATTTGGATGGGAATAATTTTAACATACATTCTTCTATTTTGCCAATTGTTGGGTTAGATCATTACCTAGTTAGATTAGAATTTGTAAAGCCATCGAAACCAACTAGAAATCCATTTAAATGTGAGAAAATGTGGTTCCTAGATCCTAATTTTATCAAAAATATAAAAGAATGGTGGGAACAAGATAATTTCAAGGGTTCTAAAATATTCATTTTTGTTTCCAAAATGAGGATGCTAAAAGAACGGATTCTTAAATGGAATAAAGATCACTTCAACAATATCTTTAAAGAAAAATAGACATAGAAGTTAAAATAAAGGATTTAAACCTAGAAGTAATTAAGAAAGGCATGAATAATGAATGGTATTTTTTAGAAAAAGAATTGCTCACTAAACAAGAGGAAATATTGTCCACAAAGGAAATGTTTTGGAGATAGAAATCTAGGGAGAAATGGTTAGATAAAGGGGATCAGAATACACAATTCTTTCACCATTCCACCCTATACAATAGATCGAAGAACAAAATAGATAGTATTAGAAATCAAATGGGAATCCTCATTGAAAATCCAAGAAAAATTGCAGATACCTTTGTGACACACTATCAAGAAATTCTAAATAATTATGAAGGGTCTAATAGGGAGGCACAAGCTGATTTACTCAAATTTATTCCAAAATTAATTACTCTCAAGGATAACAAGTTCCTAAATAAATCTATTACTTTAGAAGAAGTTAGAAATGTTGTTTTTAATATGAACCCTAATAATTAAATCCCCTAGCCCAGATGGGTTTCAGGCCTTCTTTTATCAAAAATGTTGGGACATTATCGGATAAGACCTTTGGAAAGCTATTGAAACTTCAAGGAATGGTGGAGCTCTATGATCAAAAATTAATTACTCCTTTCTAACTTTGATCCCCAAAAAATTGGAACCTAAAACTGCTGGGGATTACAAACCTATTGCTCTTTGTAACACTATTTATAAGATCTTTTCCAAGATCTTAGTGAATAGACTTAAGGTTTTGTTCCTAAAAATAATCTCTGAGGAACAAATAGGTTTTGTTCTAGGTAGATCCATTCTCGATGGCATCCTTACTATTCAAGAAACTATTCATTTTTCTTCTAAGAGCAAAGACCCAAGCATGTTCATGAAACTAGATATTCAAAAAGCCTATGACATGGTTGACTGGAGGTTCCTTTGTAAGGTGCTTGAAACTTTTGGTTTCTCACATCAATTGATCAATCTTATTTTCAAATTCATCTCAACTCCCAAAATGTCAGTCCTCATTAATGGGATGCCTGAAGGTTTTTTTTGAAATATCTAGGGGCATCAGATAAGGGTATCCTTTATCCCCTTTCCTCTTCATCATTATTGTGGAGGCCTTTAGGAGAGCTATGGCAGCTACCTACAATAATTTGAAAATCTTCAATATTACTATGGCTAGAAATATGCCCAATATCATGCATCAACAATATGTTGATGATTCATTCCTACCTGGTAAGAGTATAGTGAAAGAAGCTTTGAATCTAAAATACATAATTAAATCAGTTATGGTAGCATTAGGTCAGAGATTAAATGAGTTCAAGTCTAAAACCTATTTCTCAAACACTAAAAAAGATGTAGAAGATTAGATTTGCAAGGTAATGGGTTACAAGAAAGGCCAGTTTCCTTGTAAATATTTGGATATTGCTTTAGAAAAGGGTTCAAAATATAGCAAGATCTGGTAGAATACCTTTGACAAATTGGATGCTAGGATTGGAAGTTGGAAAGATAAATGGCTCTCAAAGGTTGGAAAAAGTACAAAAATTAAATCTATTTTATCGGCTATTCCTACCTTTCCTCTTTCCTATCTCCCTCTCTCTAAGAGTTCATTGAGTAAATTTGAAATGAAGCTTAGGAATTTCCTTTGGAAGGATTGTGAAGAAGATAAAAAATTGGCACTTATTAAATGGGAAAATATATGCAAACCCAAGGATATGGGTGGTCTTGGGATTAAGAATTTACAATAGAAAAATGAAGCCTTATGTGCCAAATTAATCTAGTGTTTATTTAAAGAAAGAGACCAAAAATGGGCTAAGATATTATATAATAAATATCTTAAAGTGGATGACCCTTTGTCAATTTTTAGAATGAGGAACCTTCCTAGAGGATCTAAAAGTTGAAATTTTATGAAAAAGTCCTATAATATGATTAGCAAATTTCTAACATAGGATATAGGATTGGGTGATGAGGCCCTATTTTGGGAGGACTCTTGGGATGGTCTCCCCCCAATTGTCTCTAGGCCCTTCCCTATGAACCTCAAAGATAAATTAGTTTCTCTTTGGGGAGTCAAAGTAAGTAACTACAAGATTGAAATCTCTTTGAAAGGTTCAACCAAATGGGTGTTTAAATCTTTGGATGGGGTGGGGGTAGACTCTCAGGCAAGAGAGGCCTATGAAAATATTTTGTTGGATAGGAAAGTTAAGCAAATCGAGAGGAAATATGAACTTATTTGGGTAGCTTTGAATGACATATTGCGTTAGAAATAGATACAACACCTTGATACATTCACAAAGATGGGATAATGTAGAAATTCCTCTCAACCTATGTTGGGATGCTGCTTGTCTGCCTAAGGAAGCTTTCTTTCTATGGTTGGCCTTTCAAAATAGAATTTTGATGGAAGACAGGTTACGCAAATTTGGCTTTCAAGGCCCTTCTAGGTGTGTGTTATGTAAACATAATAACAAGGATTTGGACCACTTATTATATAGCTTTCCATTTTCCCAATCCTATTGGGAATGTATTAGACTAAGGTTAGGGTGGTCAACCCCTTTGCCAAGATCCTTTTCTGATCTCCTTAAAGGATGGCCTACTAATTTGGGAAAGGGTATTTACAACAAGCTTTGGAACATATGTTTGACTATTGTGTCTTGGGAAATCTAGAAGGAGAGAAATAGACATATTTTTTGAGATGTCAAAATGAATCTAGAAGGATTATTATTAAAAATAGAAGCTAGTATTGTGGAAGTAACTAATTCACATCTCAAGAAGTCTAGGAAAGAGCAAGGTTCATTTTGTACCTGGGATGACCTCATGAAGAAGAATTGGGTCAATCTAATTAATCCATCTCTAGTATAAATTAAGAACAACAAGGAGGCTAGGAAAGATTATAAATGGTCCCCTCCCCCATATGGATGGTATGAACTCAATTTTGATGGAGCAGCTAGAGGTAATCAGGGAATAGCAAGAATTGGTTGCATCATAAATGATGATTCATGCAATTGGATTGCTAAAAAAGTCTTGTCGATTAAGCCTACATCCAACAATTTGGTAGAATTAGAAGCTCTAGAAAAAGTTCTTCCTCTATTTCTCGAGTTAGGATTGACAAAAGTCATAATAGAAGGTGACTCTCAGATCATCCCTAATGTGATTAGGAAATGTGCTACCCCAAACTAGGTACTAAATTCTAAACTTAGTGATGTCCTTACTCTTCTCAATTAGCTTACAGATTCTAGGATATGTCATATATTCTGAGAAGGTAACTAGAAGGCTGACTTTTTAGCAAACAAAGGAGCTGATGGTGTAAATTTCTAGGTTATTAAAGGATCCTAGCTTATACACTCTCTGATTTTATCATATTCTTGGGTATTATGGATAATTCTCCCCCTTAGCTTGTTTTGTTTATTTTATGTTCTTCGTAGGTTTGTCTTTCCACTTAGGTTATAGTATTGTGGAGCTATCTTTTACATGTCATAAGATGTTGGTAGTATAATTATAGATTCTTATATAGTGTTTTCATAGATATCCCTCCACCTTTGCACATTATTGTGAAAGGTGGAGACTTGTAACCTATGGTTGTTGATGTGGTTTTATCATCATTTTTGGTTTTGGCTTACCCATGCATTTAACTTGTGTTTTGGTTCACTAGCATTACCATAGTATGAGGTCATGTGAGTAGGCTTCTAAACCCTTTGATTTGTTTTATTTTATTCTATCTTGTCACTATTGAAGCCCTTAGTTATTTATCTTTTCTACAATGGATTCCAACATCTATGTCTTTGACACAATGGAGGCTTGCACCATGACATTTTGTGGTAATGTTAAACCAAAGTGGTGGAGCAAAATTCTGAGCCCGGTGGATGACATGGTGAGGATTGTTGTGAGCAGAGCCATTGGAGAAGGAATCTTTGATTATAGCTTTACATGGAGGACAAATAGTGATATAATTGGTTCCTTCATTGGATGTATGCCTAGAGTGAGGGTGGAATTGGGAGCCATCATTTGACTATGTTGTAACATTTTTAATCCTACCTGGAGGAAGGGGCTCAAACAGGTCGTTAGAAGTATCGATGACAAGTTACATATTTTTCTGCTAGAGAAATACATGGAGCTTCCACCAGGGCCTCCAGATCTAGAGGTTGCTTATCGTCGTCCCTCTTTAGTCACTCATGAAAATTATGCATTCTACAGGGAATGGCCAAAGATGGAGGTCAGTATCTATGTCCTGCTCGAATGGATGGGTATTGTGGAGGATGAGAATAAATTATGGCTAACAAATTACCTCAATGCCTTCAATGCATATATCCAACCTAGGATTACCTTTGGGAATTTGGATGCCCTAAATTTCTGCATGCCAAATGAGGAGAAGACAAGCAGGGCTAAGTTTGATTTTGAATTTCCCCCAAGTTTTCAAGTGGAAAATCCAAATAAAGTCTCCAAAGTCATTATGGTATATTAGAAATAAGTGATCTTGGGTGCCTAGTCAGATAATATGTAATGTGTATGGGAAGGGGTAGGTTGTATGTAATGGTTTTTATTTTAGTGATTATGGAATCATACTATAGGTTACCTTGTACTAAAGACTGTATATTTTGTTATATATAGCAGTAATACCAAACTCTAGTTGTATGTAATACTTTTAAATGGTTGCATGGAGCATTTTGGTAACTCCAATATGTATTTGGCATAAGCAAATTATAATGGTAATGATATCTATTATACTTTCTATTAATGTATTTGTTTTAGTAGATTCTCATGGTGGTATGTTCTGATAGATATTAAGAGATGATTTGGTGATTCTCTCTCAATCAGGCTATGATATTAAGTATATGAATAATGAATTCTAAGGGCACTGGTAGCACTGGCCCCCCACTCATTATTTTGGTTATCTTCAAATTAGCACTGACTCTATGATATGGATTATGTAGTAATATTTGTGTTCTCTCATTAAGCCTAAATATTAGTTGATTTTCTATATAGTTGTATTATGGTGGGCTTCTTTATGTAGTATTATTATTCAATGCGTAGGTCAGTGTATGGAGCTATAGAGGAGTGATGGCTATGAGCCTATATGCTTAATTCTTGATGCTCCCTCTATTAGGGAGGTCGATCATTTTTTGTGAATGATAGATGTTGGCTTTTAGTGATATTAAGGTATATGATTTAGATTAGAATGTTGGGCTAACTCTTTAAATTTCTATATGAGGCTATTTAAGTAGTTGTCTAATTTCCCCTTTATGGTCAGGTCTATCTTTCTTTATTTTATGCAAGTGAATGTTAACTCATTTCTTGGATTCTTCAATAGACATCTTATTAAAGATTCTTCCAATTTTAATTAGAGATAAAGAGGAATGTTGCTTTAAAATCATGTTATTTTATTAACCATCTAGAGTGGAAGTGATCAGACAGGCATAAAATGTATTCGGATTCAGTTTACATAAGAGAAGTATTGTATCCTTGCCAAGAGGTGACTGAAAACTTTAAGGAGTTGTATTTTTACCATTTTAGTTCATCGACATTTGAGATTGTAATATTTGTATGAAGGATATGTTGGTTGGGGGATGCCCCTTTTATTTTGTAATAATAAAGGACTATGGTCTCGAGCTAGACTGGAAGTTTTCTTTCCCTGTTCTTTTCTACTAATGCCTGTTTGAACAGAGAAACACTATTTTATTTAAATTTTATTCTAATCAATTATTATGGCCTCGACCGTTTATCAATTAAAAAAAAAAAAAGAATCAAGATTTCTATTGCTGTAAATTGCACTAAATTTTTTAAAAAATAATTAAATACCTAGAATTTAGAATTGAGATTTGACAATACTGGTGCTACTAGATACTCAGATAATTAGTCTTCTCATGTGATACTCAAGTTTCACACTTTTAGTCTTCATAACACAAAATGGAATTTAGTTAGTTTTTGAAAAGTTGAAATTTGAAAATCTTGTCATATTAGACTCTCAACTTGGAGAACTCTAAACTTCATACTCTAAAAATATAAAAGGTTAATAGTTAAAAGTTAAAATGTAAGTATTAAGTAATTAATGATTTTAGGTACTTTACTAATATTATGTACAATGTAGATGTAAATGACATAAAGACTCAATAATGTACATAACTATAATAATAAAAAGTAAAAATTTATTACATTAATATACATTTGAATTTTGAAATTTATTCATTTTAAATAAATAAATTAATAAAAATTAAACTTAAATTGATATAATTTTTGGGTCAATTTGTGGAATGCTATTGCTGTTGTCAAGAGTCATCTAGAATCATGACACTTGTCAAGGACACGTGTCATGATTTTGAATGTTTCTTGACAATAGCGATAGTATTCCCAAAAATTTACTCAAAATTCATCCTAGGTCGTTGCTTTGTCTTTTATTTAACAATCATGACATCACCGAGTTGGGATTAAGTAATAAATTTTTTAAAAGACAAAAAATAAATATTATTAGTATTAACGGAGTCTTGACACTTAACTAAGCTTTGCAATGATCGAACATGTGTCATGATTCTAGATGAATCTAGGTACATCAGAAAACATTCCCCAAATCAGCTTGAAATTCATCTTGGACTGTTGATCTTTATTTTATTCAATAGTTGAGAGTAGGGAGTCGGACATAAATATAACCTATAAGAAAGAATATTCGACTACACGTGTCCCAATTTCAGGTAGAAATAGAATTTAATTTCAATCTTTTAAAATTTGGCCTGAAATAGAGCTATAGTCATTGATCTATCATTCGTTGAATGGTCCAAATCAACTTGTGAATCATTTAAACCTTTCACATAACTAATATTAATTATTTAAACAAGGTTGCATAGCAACTAAGTTCAAGCGAAAAAAATTGATAGAATTAGTAAAATATTTGATTTAAAAAAATATTAGCATGAAAATAATTTAAATAGTATAGTAATTAATATAGAGAAAAATATTGAAATAAATATTGTTAAATAAATTGTTATTAATTTTTTTTAAAAAAAAGTTTGAGCATGTCAAAATCATTATGTTAATTTAATTATTTATATAAAATATTATATATAAAATATAATTTATAATAATTATTATAATAGTTATAATGTAATATAAATAAAGAATTTTATTTTCTATTATAGAAATGATTTTTTTCTATCATAAACTTTTTATTGTAAAGATGATATGAAAAATTAAATGAAGATATATTAAATTTTATAAATAAAATTGATGCAAGATATGAAATAATAATGACAATAGTTAATGTTCTTAAAAAAATTAATAGTATGGTGATGATGGTAGGAAATGGCAGAAAATGGTAGCGCGAAAGGGAACTCAACAATGGTAGGAATTGGTAGCACGATAGGGAGTTCAAAAATGGAGGAAAAAGCATGGAGGAACATTAGGAAGGTTGGCAATCAACACGTCTTGTAGGAAATCAAGTAGGTTATGTGGATGAAGGATGATGGATCAACCAAGGAGGCCAGCAATGGTAGATAGGAAGATTTACTGAAAAATTTCAATCGCACAGATAGTCAGGTTGGGCAGATTGGGGTTTTCAAAAATCTTGGGATGAAATCTTCTGTAAAAGAGCTATTGTTCAGCCAACAAAACCCTTTTTCCTAAACCCTAGGTTTCATAGCAATATCAAACTTATGTAGAAGGTGCCTTTTGAAATTTATGAAAAAGAGACGCCATTCAATGGCCCTCTACGAGATTCGGTTGCTGAACATAGGGTTTTGGATGGTAAGATCCCCATTCAACTAGGTAATGGTTTTTCTTTTGAGAAAAATACAACACCCATATTATCGAACGAGAGAGATGCTATGGTAAATCCATAGGTGCACTCCTCTATTGTTGTTAGCTCCACTCCTCAAGCAGGTAAGGGAACATGGGAGAAGGGAGAGAGTTCACTACAAGGGATGCAAAGACAATTGACTTCTAGGGAGGTCAGAAGAGCTCCCATCAAACCAAAACCTCCAATGGTTAACACAAATGTTGGTAAATCTAAAAGGATTTGGAGGAAGAAGCATTAAGATAGTATTGCTCATGAAGATACCGCTCATATAGACACTAGGTTTAAAGATCTAGTAGTAATGGGGATCACTATTCTAGAAAGGTTAATATCCCCAAATGTTCAATTTTTGAGAAAGATAGCACTTAGGGTACACATCCAAACTCACAATCTTAGCAAATCGGTCATACAACAATGGATTCATAGTAACTGGCCAAGCACAAAAGAGGTACTTTTCCATGATCAAGCTTTCAACTATTTTATTGTTATCTTTTCTTTAGTCCAGTCTAGGGATTGCATACACAAATACAAAGGATGGTTTTGTAAAGGTTTTGGCATCTTTACCTACCCATTCTCCCCAATTTTTTCCTCTAAATTGAGTGATATCACTTTTTTTCCCTATTAGATAGAATTACGAAATTTTCCACTTGAATACAAAGATACTGAAATTGTTGAGCTGATAGCAAACAAGGTGGAAATCTTTGTCAGACATGATCTCATCCTGTTTGAACAAGTTTTTCATCTAGTTAGGGTGTGTTTACTTTTGAGTAGTCTAAAACCATTTCCACAACAGATAATTTATCATTCTAAATGGGGGGATTGGAAGAAAATTATTTGTATTCAAGAGCTAGAGGTAGTTAACAAACATTCTTTAGTTTTAGGCTATTTTAATATTAAATGCCAAGATGCTAACCAAGATTAGATTATGGTATGTGAGGACCATTCATCATCACCTTGCAATTGCAAATTTAGGCAGATAGATGATAGTAGTACAGATCTTCTTTGAACTTGTAATTTAAGATTGGATTTTCCAAATGAGCCATTATAGGATCAAATTATCCCCTTAGATCTAAAAATTGAGAGTAACAATCAAATCCTCCCTTAAATTTTGGAAATTGAGCGAAATAATTAATCTCCATCTCAGTTTAGTTCTAGACTGGAATCTTAGATTTCTATCACTTCACAAGATGGTCTCAAGAAAATGGAAAGAAGGGGCCTTATGAAATTCCATTTGTGAGATAGTTTCCAATGTATTTTCTGGTAGTAAGTTTTAAAATTCATTTTTTTTTTATGGCATATGCTAAAAAAAACCACAATATCTCTTTTCATCAAACTATTTGTAGGTAGCTAAATTTCATCCATGATTTTGTGATGCCTGACTGGAACAAACAATCTTGGTCTACAATAGATTTAGTCACTCATCATGTTATGTTTAATCAGTCCTCATTAGAGATGTTTTTTTCAACTTGTAAACAAGCTATACAAGGCCTTATGATGGTTAGTAATGTGGAAGTTGAGCTAAATCAATTAGCAAATGAGATCACAACATTTGTGGTATCAGGACAATTTCATTTAATTGCAGATGAAGTTATGCAAGAAGATAGATCCCATATTTTAGGAGAAAATCTTGAGAAAGACCAAAGCCAACTTAAAGATGTCTATCTTGAACAATTAAACAATGGAAACATTGGGTGTGGGACCACTTTTGATTTTTCATAGACCCTTTCTATCATGAAGTCACCTGGAGATCCCATTGGGATATCCTCCACTCCAAAGACTTGGGGTAGAAAGAGTAAAAGTGAAAAAGCTAAAGAAGAAATTGTAACAGGCATTCAATCCACTTTGGAAGAGAAATTTCAATCAGTGAAGAAAGCCACTAGAAGGACCAAGGGCCTTTTGGTTGAAGGATGAAGATCATTACATGGAATGTCAGGGGCATAAATACCCCAAACAAAAGAATCAAGATTAAAAAACTACTTGATGAGTCGAGAGGTGACATTATATTATTACAGGAGATAAAATTATTAGATGAAAAATATGAGGAGTCAATTGCTAAATGGAAACATTGGAAATCTATACATTGACCTAGTACTAGGGCTTCAAGAGACTTAACCACTTTATGGAATCCACAAGTTCTTATTTGTAGCCTAATAGAGCAAGAATTGGGTTGGCAATGTCTTAATTTCCAACATTTTGAAACTTTGATGGTTATCTTTAATATTTATTGTCCTTCTAGTATTTTAGATATGGCAAAAATGTTGGAATGTCATTTCAGCAAAAATTAGATCATTGCCATAGCAAAATTGTATCATAGCTAGTGATTTCAATGCAATTTGAAATAATAAGGAGAAACAGGGAGGAATTTTTCCATCTCCAAAAATAATGGAGGATTTTGATTACTTCATCACTATCAATGATTTGTTTGAAATTGAAATGTCTAATGGATGCTTCACTTAGCACAATAGAAGTTATGGTTTCCTACAAATTGTAAAAAAACTTGATAGATTTTTAGTTTCACAAGCATGGAAAATATCTCCTATCCTATTTTTTGCAGAAATTCTCCCTTTCCCAGGCTCGGATCACTTCCCTATTTCATTTTCTTTAGATAATAAAGTGGACCAACAGTCTTCAAGTTATAAATCTTCATTTAAATTTAAAAGTATGTGGTTCAAACATCCAATGTTTCTCCCATTAATTAGACAATTGGTGGTCAGTGCTCCATAGTAAAAAGGTAACAATATGTTTTAGTTCTATAAGAAACTCCAATATCTTAAAGGTAAAATTAAAGTTTAGAACAAGTAGGTCTTTAAAAATATTTTTGAAGAAAAAAAGAAGGTGCAGCAAGAACTCCAAGAAATTAATGAAGAAATCATTAGTTTTGGTTTGAATTCTATTTCATATTCTCATTAGAAAGAGAAGCAACTTCTTTGGGTGGAGCTGTGTCACAGGGACGAAGAATATTGGTGGAAATTTTTTAGAGAATTATGGTTAAGTGATGGTGATCGTAACAAAAAATTCTTTCATGCTTCAACAAGCCAAAAAAAGGAAAATAAATCCATTTTTTCAGACAAGGAACAACTTATGGGTAATATATTATCAGATGAGGCAAGTATTAAAAAGGAAGGGGCCAGATTCTTTAAAGAACTTCTTGATCTAGCAGAGAAAATGGATATAAACAATTATCAACTTAACTCTTTCCTAGAGGAGGTCCCATGAATTATTTCAGACCAAGATAATTATGCTCTAATGAAACACTTCACTTTGGAGGAAATTTGGAAAATTGTTCAATCCTTGCCCCCAGACAAAGCTCTTGGTCCTGATGGTTTTATAGCTCTCTTCTTTCAAAAATGTTGGGATGTTCTGGGTTGGGATTTGCTTATGGCCTTAGAATCCTCTCATTGCAAGGGTTATATGTGTGGGAATTTTAATACTACTAATATTTCCATCATCCCCAAGTCTGGCTATCCCCAAATTTTTGTTGATTTTATACCAATTTAATTATGTAGTACTATTAATAAAATTTTCACAAAGGCAATTTATCCTAGATTGCAAGTTTTGATGCCTTGTATTATTTCTCCAGAATAGGGTGGTTTTGTGCCAGGCAAAGAGACTTCAGACGGGGCAATTATTGCTAATGTAACTCTTTATCATATCAAAGAAAACCAAATCCTTGCCTTCGTCATCAAACTTGACATGATGAAGGCATATGATAAAGTTAACTAGTCCTTTCTTAACAAAGTTTTGGAGAAATTTGGATTCAGTAAAGCTTGGTACAAATGGATCAAAGCCTATATCTCAGGGGCTACTTTTTTGGTTCTTATTAATGGCTCCCCGAAGGGGTTCTTCAAATCTTCTCAAGGTATCAGACAAGGCGATCCTCTCTCTCCTGCCCTATTTATTTTGATAGTAGAAGCTTTTAGTAGGGCCATAATTCAATCTCAAAGGTTGGAAATTTGGAAAGGCATCCAATTTGGAGGAAACAATCTAGTAGTCACACATTCTCTCTTTGCAGATGACACTTTATTGTTTGGCTCTGTAAACATTAATGAGGCTAAGCATATTAAGTATTTACTTGATCAATATTCATTGTTTTCAGGTTAGAAGATCAGCATGGTTAAATCTAGAATCTTCTTTTTCAATACAGCTCCCCCTATTGAAGAAAGGATTAAAAAATTTCTTTAGTTTGAGGAGGATAAGTTACCATCTACATACTTGGGTGTTCCTTTTTTCATGGGCAGCAATAAATCTTTTTACTGGAAGAATATAGTTGATAGAATTAAAGCTAGAACTATGGCTTGGAACGTAAGATGGCTCTCTCTATCTAGTAAAATTCTCCTAGTCAACTCTATCTTATCAACTATCCCAAATTATTACTTCTCTATATTATCAGCACCTAGGCATATTATTAAGAAAATTGAAAGCATCATTCAGGGTTTTTTATGGTCAGATAATAAAAATAGGTATTAGCAAAATCCCTCTAATCTCTTTAAAGAAAATGTCTCTAGAGAAGTATCAAGGTGGGATTAATCTTCCTAATCTAGCTTTAAGAAATATGGCTTTTGGAGGAAAATTAGTTTGGTCATTGTATGAGAAGCTTGAGGCTAAATGATGTAAGATTTTTCAAAGAAAATATTTAGATTCTCCTGATTCCTCCAGAATTTTTACTATGGAGCATTTGCTTAAAGGGTCAGCTATTTGGAACTTCTTGGTGGAATCCAAAGATTTAGTTGCTAGATATTTGACTTGGAAAATTAATAATGGTTCCAAGGCACTTTTTTGGCAGGATTCATGGAATAGCCTTCCTCTACTATGTAACTCCCTATCTTTAGATAATTGGATTACAATTTTTTGTGATGAATGGGGACCCTATGTTGTTGATTACTTCTAGTTTGTTGATCCCTTGTTAGGTAGGGTTACTTGGAAAAACCCAAATCAGTTACCAATTCCTGATCAAATAAAAAAAGAATTTGTTAACATATGTAAATCAAGGACTATTTTAGTATCTAATCTCCTAGATACATTGATCTGGGCCCCACACCAAGAGGGCAAATAATCAGTTAAATTGGGTTACATTGCTACCAAGAACATAGAAATTGGATATAAATCATTTTAGGCTTTCAAATTTTGTTGGAACCTACTAGTTTTACCAAATGCAGGTAACTTTTCTTGGTTAGCTTTGAAAAAAAGAATCTTGACAAGAGACAAGCTATCAAAATTGAATATTGTTCACAATATGCAATGTGTCATATGTATGGAAGAAGTGGAGAATGTTGATCACCTCTTTGTTTAGTGTAAATTGGTACATCAATGCTGGGTCTTCATTCTTCAAAAATTAAATTACAACATGCCCCTCCCTAAAAAATTATGAGATTTGTTTCATGATTGGCCAACCCTGTTTAACCATTATATTTACTCCTATATCTAGATGTGTATCCCAGCAATAGTTATTTGGGCTATTTGGTGGGAAAGGAACAAAATGATTTTTCAAAGTCAACCCTCCACATTTGAATCTGTGCTATCAACATTAGAAGTTGCAGTTGGAGAAGTTGTTCTAGCCAATGTCAAAAGAACTTCTGAGCATCTTATTTTCACAGGGTGGGATATTTCTTTGGCTAATAGATGGGCTTCCTTTTATCAACTAACTACTTTGGGAGGTCCTTCTAAGAAGCTTAATAGAAAGATGGTTAAATGAATTCCCCCTGCTAGGGGAATTTGTAAGTTAAATTTTGATGGTTGTTCAAGAGGCAATCCTGGTGAATCAAGAGCTGGACTGTGTATAAGAGATCATAATAGATAGGTATTGGGTATGTTGGCTCAAAATTTACCAATTGGTACAAATAATAAAGCTAAAGCCATGGCACTCTTACTTGGTTTAGAACTAGCATCTCGACTAAGCATAGCTAATCTTCACATTGAGGGGGATTCTTTAGTGGTCATTAATTCATGTGTCAAGAAAGATTCACAGAATTAGAAATTTGGTTATATTCTGGAAAATTTTTGGGAAATGACTGATAATTTTGAAGTGGTGTCCTTCTCTTTGTGAGGCCTCGCCTCGACCCATCGTAGCTTAGTTGATACTTTATTATTTTGATACTCAGGACTTGATATGTCAAGATATTATTTGATGCACTAAACATTATTATCCTATTTTATGATGTGCGATGCTTTACTTCAATTATTTGATTTCATCATTTAATGCTTTAGGAACATGTATAATGATAAAGTAAATGAATGCAGAACTAACATTTTGATTATGCAATTTTAATGGTTGCAAATATGAGTAGAATGAGATAAACAATTGACTATTAGAAAGGTGGATGTTTTAAATTTACATGATTTTCCTGATACATAATTTACATATATGCATGTGATTTCTTGAACTACTAATGTGTGCAATTAGTGTGTAGGATATTGAACTGAGAAATCTAATGGAAAGATGGAACTGTACCCCTTGCCAATTTGTGCAATTCTACATGGTCTTTCCTTGAAGGTTGTTATATAGTCTTAAAATCCTCCTAGATTTTGTTTGGATTTTATTTAGTCTTTAAGGCCTAAAATAATTAAATTTAAGTACCCTAGGGGTAAGGGTAGGGTTTGGGAGTACTTTCCACCCCCTTAGCCTCTTTGTTTGAATTTTAGGGTCACTCAAAACCCTACTTTTGGTTGATTGTGAAAATTAATTTTGTTTCCTTCATGAGTTGGTGACTCAAACTCCACCTTGGGGTTACCTAAAGTCTAGTTGAGTTAGGGTCATATTTAGAGGCATTTTGGAGAAGTTTTGGGGTTGTTACCCAATCTCTAGTTTTAGAGAGAAGTGAAAGATTGAAGGAAAGGGAGGATAAGCTCTTCTCAACTTGTCATTTTACCATAACTTTTTGTGAAGATAGGGTTCTTCACTCTTTTGATCTTGTTCTTCTTATTGTTCATACTTGATTCATGCATAAGGCATTGTGATGATCTTTATATTGCTTGTATGTGTGTGTTGAGGGTGTTTTGGGAGGGATATTAACTTGTTTCTTGGATGTCAGTCTTATGCTTTTCTTGAAAATTTGAGAGGATTTTATGGGGATTGTTTTGGCATTACTCACCCTTGGATAGGGGAGAAGTGGCCAAGTATGGGGGAAGGGCCTTAGTTGGACCTCAATAGTGTAGAGTCTCCTCTCATGGTGAGAAGAGGGAAAGAGGGTAGCGTGTATGGGCCCCTACTTGTCATCCCATACCTTGTATGAAAATTTGAATTCTTTTAGAAGGGAAGGAATGAAAATCCTTGTTGCATTGGCATCGAAAGGGCATTTGTAGAAGAATGAAAGTTCTTGAATTTTAGCCTTGAAAGGGCTATGTTATGGTATGGTGATTGATGTCTCCTATTGAGAAAATCCACCTCCCCCCTATTTTGGTTCAATGTTGAACCTATTGTGCAAAACCAGGTTGGGAATGCATGCTTGAATTGTTCATCATATTATGTTGTTTTACCCCCATGTTGGTTCTTGTCTTTCCCATGGTTCCCTTGATGCATTGAAGACATTGGAAAATATCTCTTGTGAAAGCCCTAGAAGAGAATTCAATTGAATTGTAACATTTGTTAGAAGTTGTAATCTTTCCTTGGTGGGTTTATAAACCAAGGTTAGACCTCCTTTCTTTATTGTTATAATATATTAGGATATAAGCCAAGGTATCCTAATATATATATTTTTTTGTCCTTTTTCCACTGCATCTTATTTTTTCCTCTAGTGGAATATGTGAGGACAAATATTTATTGTAATTTGTAATTTAGATTATTCCTCCTTCAGAGGAATTTCACACTTGGCCTCACACACTTATGAATGGTGTCATTCATAGACATGGGATTTACATTCTAACTCCTCTCTCTCATCTCTATTTAAGATATGACCCTCCTCTCTCATTTCAAATGAGGTTTCTTCCTCTTCTCAATTATTGTATGAGTGATTGCTCTCTCTCTCTCTCTCTCTCTCTCTCTCTCTCTCTCTCTCTCTCTCTTCTTAGGCTTTTCATGCCTCATTCATAATGCCACAAGGGGTTTTCTTTGCTTTCTCCTTTTCAAATATCTTGTCTCATGGTGTTGGATCTTGAAGCTTTCTCTCTCCTATCTTAAGGTAATATCTTTTCATGCATTAACTCGCTTAGATTCTTTCCTAGTATTGCTTATTTACATATTTCTTTTTCCATTTCTAACATGGTATCGGAGCAGTTTAATCTTTTTTTTTGAGTGTTTTCATGGAGGTACAATTCAAAGGAGACTCCTGAGAGAGATTTCACTAATTCCTTTTTTAATCTTCTTAAGTTGGAAGAAATTGAATTTTTTTTGGGTTTGGCTGGTTTACCGCCAAACTTGATTAACTTCTATTTGCTCTAATTTGTGCAGGTTTTGATATATATTTTCTCTAAGTTTGATTATTATTATTTTAATTGTACTTTCACTATTTCTCTATTTGGTTAAATCTATCTCATATATATATATATATATATATATATATATATATATATATATATATATATCTATTTTTAAAAGTAATTAATTAATTTAAAATCTTCTCTTATCTACAACTTTTGTTTTTCTTTAAATCTTTAAATATTACATTTTTAGAAATAGCATGCATTTCTATTTGAACTTTTTTTAGACATTTCCTTTTTTATTTCCTATTTTTTTTAGGCCTTCCCTCATCCATTTAAATTCTGTCGCTGCTCTTCCTTTGTTGTTTCTATTGCATTGTTGTTTTTTATCTCTTCATCTTTTCATTGTGCCTCTACGACTCTTTCTCCCAACCATGTTTGTCATGTTGCTCCCTGGTACCTCCTTGTGCAGTGCCCAACATTTTTTTTCCCTCTTTCCTTGCTTCTTCCCTTATGTGAGATCTTTCATGAGCTTTTTTGTGAGCATCTCTCCCATGGATCTTTGCAAACTATGTGGAATTCACCTGTCAGTAAGCAGGTCACAGTTGATGGATCATCTAATGCCGCTGTAGTTTTTGCCCCAAGTCTGGAAGTGCCATCATTAGAATCAGATAGAAGCACTTGAGCCATGCACAGTCAGGGGCGCTGTTTCTTTGAACCCACTCTCTTCATGCATGAACCATGCCAGACTTTTCTTCAGCACTCCTGCTAGCCCTGTTCGCTCTCCTGCGCATAACCAAAGTTTGAAAATGGAGGAAGATTCAGCTGATTCTCGGGCTGATATTTCTCCTAGCGGCTTTGGTTTGAATTTTGAGTTTAGTGCCCACTTTTTTGAGTTTGATGGAGGCACTGCTTCAGCAGGTGAGCTTTTTTGCAATGGCCTGATTCAACCTATGAAGCTCATGAGCGGAAATTGGAACCCTCCTGTGGCCATTAACACTTTTGGTGCTCTGGTTTCTAAAATTTGCGACAAAATTTGAAGGATTCTTGTTCTTTACCTTAAATTTCTCAGTATTCGTGTTTGTTCCATGCTCACTGCACCGATTTGGAACATTACACTTTTCTCCTTCGATAACGACCAATGAACCCCCGTCACTCAACGAAAGAGAAGAAGAAGATGACCCAAAAATGGCGTATGTGTCCAAAGGGTTTTGCTCCACCAAAGTTTCTGTATCCCCTGCCAGAGATTTCTCCATAGCTACTTTAATTTTAGTCACCTTTTTCTATTCCAAAACTTTATCTCTGTAATATTTTGAACACATATTCATGGTGGCCTATGCAAGTCATATACCTATCATTTTGAGCTCATATTCATTGAATCTTCCTGACATAGCTTTTTTTTTGCTTGCGGCTTCCATTTGATAGGTGTCATGCTCTCCCCACCCACTCTTCATCCAAGTTATTTCTTTTGTTTCTTATTTCATTGCATTGAATTATCTGGACATGCATTGGATTATTTACATGCATAATTATTATTCTTCCTTTTCTCTAATTTTATCATTATATTCTTTCTACTTTTAGTTGTTAACACTTGTTATGGAGGATTGAATGATTTATATAACATTTTTTATCTATTTATTGTTTTACTCCAGCTCATACTCTATTATGAGTTTGTACCATTTTTTTATTCGTTCTCTGTATTCTCTGTCACTTTTTTCAAAAATCAAATCATTAAAAATCAATTTCTGCAATTTCTTTTCTAGAAAGTTTCTTAACATTTTTTTTAGTATATTCTTATCTGCTAGATCTGAACTCTATCATTATTTACTAACCTTTTTTGCAGGGTTAGTTGTAACAAATTTTATATTAATCATATTCATTCTTCTCTCTGTATCATTATCTCATTTTTGTTCTGCTCCTTTATTATTATTTGTATTAATGTTACCAAGTAATCATAATTTTTGGATTATCTTATATATCTTAATTTCCATTAAAGTATTTTTTTAAATTCACCTATCTTATGATTCTTGTCTTTGTTGGTGGGCCCATCCTTTCTATTTTCTCACTTGTGTTCACCTTGCATGGAGATTTTAACTGATATCTAATAATTTATGCTTATTGCTCTTCCAAATACTTCTTATTTATCTCAAATTATTCAGGTTTATGAGTTATCTTACACTATTGCCTTCATTATTTAATGATTTGATTTAATTTTACTATGTTCTATTGATCTATCTGCACACGGTTGTAGTTTTATGCTTTTATAGCATCTCTTTATGCTCATGGTAGTAGTTTATGGTTTTATACCATTGGTTTATATATTTTTTATTTGATCTTTTCTAAGTTGCATCAGGAGCCAATTTATCAAGGTTAACTATGGTGGACCCGATAGTTTTAATTGACTCGTAGTTGCCTTATCTAGCTCGTGGAGTATCCCTCCAACCTATAATTGGTGTGCACTTACTTCAACGGATTTTTCCTCCATTTGTTCTGCTTTGTTCCTCAATGTGAGGATAATATTTTATGGGGATTTCCCATTCTAAACTCCTTCTCTCCTTGGTGTATGCTCCTAGTTTTGATTTATTCATGGTATGACTTCCTACACCTTGCTCATTTTTTAGTGTATAGGTGATGAAGCTACCATATCTTGGAGCACTCCAATATTGGAGACTCTATTTGAGAAAGTTGTTTTGACCCATGTTGATCTTTTTCCTCATGGCAATGATGTTGCTTGTCCATGATGGATTTCTTATTTGAATGCAATATGTTGTTACTCCTCATAAATCCTTCCTTTGGTCCACATCAGCAATAATTCTTGGAAAAATTGTAACTTGAATTATTTGGTGCTTGAGGCACATGTTCTACTTATTTATTATCATCTCTCTTATATTTCTTTGATAAATATACAATGTGATAATGTTCTGCATACTTTATCGCCTAGATCGCGAGTCATGTAGGTGATGGAGTTGTGACCCATTCACTTGTAGTGGGATGACTCATTAATGGACTATCTATATCCATGTGATTGATGCAATGTTGATGCAGGTTTCATTAGTTGGCCTTGTCTATGGTCATTTGTGCATTACTATGTTCCTTTCATGAGAGATTTATTGCATCTATTATGATCATTTTGGGCTTATGACTCATTTTAGATATCATGTTAACTCTATTGCATATTGGTGAACATGTTCATTTATCCTCATCTCTCTTAGTTCCTCCTTGATTAAATTATTATAACTTCATTTTTTTTTACTAACTTCTCCATTCAATGTAATTCTACTTGTGGATAGTTGTCTTGTTTTTTGTTCTCTGCCTTTTCTTTTCCAGGTGATCCATCAAGGAACCTTCTCAAATTTTCACATATGAAGATGTGTCTATGCTTCCACTTGATCACATTAAAAGGACTCATGTACTTCTATTGGATCTAAAAATGTACCATATGGCTTGAAGACAATCAAATTACTTCATATTGAAGATTAAGTTGCAATTTTTGGTAAGTTATGGGTTTAATACCCCTTGATATAATTACCCCAAGTAAAGATTAAAGGGGGGTGTTAGAAGTTGTAATCTTTCCTTGGTGTGTTTATAAACCAAGGTTAGACCTCCTTTCTTTATTTTTATAATATATTAGGATATAAGCCAAGGTATCCTAATATATTTTTTTTTGTCCTTTTTCCACTGCATCTTATTTTGTCCTCTAGTGGAATATGTGAAGACAAATATTTATTGTAATTTGTAATTTAGATTATTCCTCCTTCAGAGGAATCTCACACTTGGCCTCACACACTTATGAATGGTGGCATTCATAGACATGGGAGTTACATTCTAACTCCTCTCTCTCATCTCTATTTAAGAGATGATCCTCCTCTCTCATTTCTAATGAGGTTTCTTCCTCTTCTCAATTATTGTATGAGCGATTGCGCTCTCTCTCTCTCTCTCTCTCTCTCTCTCTCTCTCTCTCTCTCTCTCTCTCTCTCTCTCTTCTTAGGCTTTTCATACCTCATTCATAATGCCACAAGGGGTTTTCTTTGCTTTCCCCTTTTTAAATATCTTGTCTCATGGTGTTGGATCTTGAAGCTTTCTCTCTACTATCTTAAGGTAATATCTTTTCATGCATTAACTCGCTTAGATTCTTTCCTGGTATTGTTTATTTACATATTTCTTTTTCCATTTCTAACAACATTATGTAAAAATGTATTTAAACTTTGATGTATTTGGCAAGGAGGTCAGGTTTTCTTACTGGGTCTTTCCCGATGGAGCCTTGAACCAAGTTAATTAATAGAGAAAAAGATTGTGAAAACCTCCTTGCATTGCTCTTATATGATTTCAAATTATGCGTATGTATGTGAGAAAATAGATCAATAGATAATGTTTTCGAATTATGAACTCTCAAGTTTTCAAATATGTTAAGGAAAAGAGATTGTATATGTTGAATTTTCAATTAAATGTTATATGTATTAAGAGGAAACGAACAATTCTACATTGTGGAAAAACAAATTTACCTCTCTCCTTGCTAAATTATATCAGTGAAAAAATCAAATTTGATTAAGGAATTATGCATCTCCTTGAATTCAAAATAAAAGGCACATATACCTTTGTTATATGATGAATTAGAAAACATAAGTTATAGGAGAAAGGAAAAAAAAAAAACCTTACTCACATCTTCTTGCATTAGTATGCTTGTTAAAAATAAATCACTCTTGCTTAGCAAACAAAAAAATACAGTAAAAAAAAAAATATCAACACTTAGAAAAATTGGCTTCAAAAAAATAAATTTGCATCTCCAAGAGTAAAAAAACTCTCTAGAAAATGTATGGAAGAATTTTTTAATTCTCCCCAAGCTCACAGAGAATATGCTCTGATATATTCCTCTTTGAATTTCAAAAAATCATTTGCTAATTCTTTAAACAATATAAATTAAATAAATTCAAAAAATAAAACTTATTAATGCATATGTTAATGCAAGTCTTATTGTCTTCTCTCAACAAAAAAACTTTTAGCATTTACTCCTATAGCTATCTAGCCCTTCACCTAATCAAGTTTCAAATCAACTCCCTGCCAAATTTGGTGCAGACCTGGTTGAATAGATCAACGTTAAACTCCATGTAGCATGAAAGGGAAAGGTACTTGCCTAGGACTTCAAATCTAGTCATTTTTAAACAAAAAAAATTGAAATCACACCCACTTAAAATTTTTTCCCCCCAATCTCTTACTTTTTTTCAACTTTCCTATTGAAGGGCTAGGTGTGGACTTCACCCAACCACCTGCCAGTATGGGTACTCATGTCACTGATGACCTTGTCTTATCAAGGGGAGAAAAAGATTTTTTTTTTGTACACTCAACTCTTAATAACATTTAACACCCCCCAAACATCCCCCCCCCCCCCCCCCCACCATATCTTTCCATCCTATGCACTGGTTTCCTTGCATGCCCATCACTCACACAAGGGGGAGGGTAGGCCTGTGCTAACAGACCTGGGGTCAACGTGTAGCTCATGGGGGAGCCTAAGACATCTTGAAGGGGAAGCCAAGTGGTGGCTAGGCCACTTGGCTAGTAGGTAGTCTAGGTTAGTTTAGAGAATGTTTGGTTAGTATTCAGATTTATTGTTAGTTTATATAAGATTAGCATTAATTTATAATTAGATCAGTAGGTATTTCTTTATGACATTAGAAAGTAGTTAGTGTAATTCAGTATAGCTCTAAGTTAATGTGTGTTGCTAAGTTAGTATTATTTAAGCTAGTTTTAAATTAATTAGTTCTAATTCAGTTATCTTTTGTTATAGTTGTATTTTATTTTATGTTATTAATTAGTTTTATATAATTGTGAGATTAGTTAGATTGATTTTAATATTTGCATTATTAATGTGGACTTAAATTTAAAATAGTTTTAAATAAGTTTAGATTTACTTATAGATTTAATTGAAATAATTCTAGTCTTCAATTTTAATTGTAATTGATAGATTAATAAATTAGATTGTTATAAGTATGTTGGAAAGAATTATAAATTAAATGTAGATAGTACAATTGATAATAAAGTTTACCTCTATTGTACGTGTATATCTAAGGTTAGTTTAGATTTTGGATTAAAATTTTAAAACGTAGTTAGCATGAGTTGGATAGTTAAATTTAATTGATCTTTTAGAGTTTTAAATTCTCTTAATGTTAGTATTCTAGTAATTGATAAGTTTTGTTGAGGATAGATTATGGATCGGGATGTAATTATCTTAGAATGAAGTTGAAAGAGGTTAATTAATGACATTAAGCCTAAAGTAAATGATTAAATTCGTAATGTCATTCAAGTTATTAAGTTAATGGAAGGGACTAGTTACTCAGTTCATTATAAGGTTAGTGGTATGTTGACCATAATTAAATTGATGTTAAAAAAAGTTATGCAATTAAGAGATAGATGTCATTTTAGTTAATAGGTCATTTGATGTATCGAATAAGTTGTTGTGTTAATCTATTGTCATCCTTAGGAGGTTATAGTTTAAGGAATTATTAAAATAATTGAAGGATTAGGACTTTAGTTAAATGGAATTAGTTGTTTAATTTAATTAATTGATTCTCTAGAACATTAAGCTCACCCAACCTATCTCTTTTATGACATGTTTCAAACTGAGTTGTCACCTTTCTATATCAATGGTGAACTTGCATCTATCTTCAAAGTACCTATGGTTATTTGAATTTTAAATTGCTCGAACAATTAGTTCCATTATAGTTAAACATCTAGATCTTTTTCGATCGTATCATCTCATTGAATCAAAGTTCTTCTATAAATAATTTGTGTGTGTGTTTTGGCCATATATTTTGGGGCATGACACTCTCATACCCTAAGGGAGGTAAACTGGGTTTTAGATAATCTATCTAATATTGGCTGTGACTTGAAGGATACATAGGTAATTATAGATTTTATTCCTACCAATTTCCCTTCTTTATTTACCTTAATCTAGCATGAGCAAAATATCTCCATGTAGTGTTGTTAGAACATGTTCATTTCCATTGTTTATTGTATTACTTGGTTCTAAATTGATTGATTGATTCCATGTTTGAGTTGATCAAGTGTTTCAGTGTGACTTGTCTTAAAGATAGCTATTCTACTGACCCCATGAAGTATTGACCAAACATGGTCTATGTAATGGGATTACAACTTTTACATTAAAACCTTCTGCAGTCATGGAGCATTATAAAGATTTAGAGAAACTAATGGCAATTGACCTATAGAAGTCGAGTACAATGTATGTGCCGAGCTAGAATTCTTATAGGTGCTGAGTGACCTCAATTTCTGAGCATGTTACATGTGCTAAGTGATCTATATGTGCCGAGTCATAGTTAATGCCAAGAAAACCAGTGACTTCAGGTGTCGAGTGTGTTACATGTGCCAAGTGATCTATATGTGTCAAGTCACAGTTGATGCTGAGCAAGCTAGTTACTTTAGGTGTTGAGCATGTTACATGTGCTGAGTGATCTATATGTGTAGAGTTACAGTTGATGCCGAGCAAGCATAGTTGATGACAAGCAAGCTAGTGACTTCAGGTGCTGAGCGTGTTACATGTGCCAAGTGATCTATATGTGCTGAGTCATAGTTGTTGCCAAGCAAGCTAGTATGCCATATGTGTCGAGTAAGCCAAAATGTTGCATGTGCCGAGAAAGCTAGAATGATACATGTGTCGATCAAGCAAGAATACTACATGAGCATTGTGGTCACTGAGCTAGCTCAGGTTTAGTTTTGATCGAGTTTCTCGAAGCCCACCGAATTACTTAGTTAATGATTTCCAAGTTAAGAGATTCATGCCGAGCTACTTAGTCAAAATTATTAATGAGCACTCATAGGTATACTAATCATGTTATCCAAGTGATTGCTACGTTAAGAAGGAAGAGGCTCATGCCAAGCTACTTGACCATATTTTTAACCGAGTACTCATGGGTATTCTGACATCACTCGATGGTCAATGAGCATTATCCAAATTGGGTATCAAACATTAATTGGTGCCTTTATAAATTAGGTTCCCATGTGTGAGATTATGGTAAAATTGTGCTAAATCTTCTTCACTGAGCAGAATCTTGTTGGCTGATGTCACTTGAATATGATCTCGCTTCTTTTTGGATGTGGGGTACTTTATACATGGCAAGATTAAATTCAATACATATGATAGCAGAAGAATTTACTCATTCATCAATTCTGGGGGTGTCAGTTTTGTACTTTTCCCTTTACAAATTGCAACCTAGGCTTTGATTTAATGGATGGACTTCTTTTCAAGTCGTCATCTTCTCGACTATCTGTGCTTGACATCTAAATTGCCTCCAAAATTTTGCTCTCACATGAATCATGTGTAAAATGTGATTCTTGTCACCAACTTCATCATAGCATTCTCCCCAAAAACTTCAGAATCAAGCTTCAATCGGCATTGGATGAAGATGTACTTTCTCATCCTTGATGCAATCCTAGACAATATGTTCATTGTGCACTCCTACAACATTCGCCATGTAATTCGAACCATAATTGGGGAGGAACTCTTTTCTATATCTACAAGAAATGTGTTATTTCCTTCTACTTTGGTTTCCATATTCCTATCTAATGCCATGGATCTCTTAATATCAATGTCAAGACTAGAAATTATTGCTATCAAGGTGGTCCGACAGGAATACTGGGCTGAAAATAAGTTGAAACAAGTAGTGCAGAACTCGGATCTATGGTTTGGAAATGCCTTGGTAGGTGGAATATTTTCAAGAACCATACTCATGAAGAATCATGAGGCTATGATGACATTTGAAGCCCTGCAGAAGTCCTTTGAAACGTACAATCCTCCGTTCCTGACTAAGACTTTGCAACTCACGACACGAGCTCTAGGTTATCAGTTGATAGAGGAGGTGAATAAAGCTGGATTTTCTTTTATTGATATTTTGGGTATTCCAATTTCTGAAGAACAAGAGAAATCCGCCCATGTGAAGACACCTTTGGCTACCCCAACTTAGTCGATTAGTGAACAAGGTGTCTAGTTGATTCCAGCTTTCAATGCTCTTGGTTCTATCCACCATGTCCCACAAGAAACTACTTGGCCCCTTCTTTAAGATGTCACCAAAGAAAATGTTTGGGGTGCACCATCTTCCATTGGCATTTCCACTTGTATTTTAGATGTTGTTGTTGAGAGCTCAAGTTTGGGATGGGAGGTTGCTCCTTTAACATGTTCAAATTTTGGATGGGGCTTCTCTGTAAATCCTAGTTTGGCATCCACTCTTGCAATGGGCACCTCAAGCGAGGATGTGGAAGAAAGATAGCACTGAGGTTTCTTTCTGTTTCTTTGGGTTATTTTTCCATACTTCAGGGATGTTATTTAAATTGTTGAGAATCTTGATTGAATTTGAGTCCTTCATGCCTATTGTGTGATGAATATGTAATATTTGACAAATTTCAAATTTTGATGGTACTAGTTTTGTTCATCGATATATTAAGATTGTAAATACTGATGTTAGTCACTTGTACATTTTGTGATGATGCTGGGTTTTCTTTCCGGTTCTTTCCTAGTTGAGCTCTTGAACTAGTTTTTATTATATATATCTACCTAAAAAAATAAATAATAATAACAATAGTTTAATTTAAATAAAACAATTAAAATTTAAAAATATAATTGCAAATGCTATTTTTTAATTAGTTTCAAAATTAAAATGTAATATAGTTTAATTATCTATAAATTATTAATATATATTGAAAATATGCATGTGATAATTGTTTATAAACTATTCTTTATCATTAAAAATATTTCATAATGAAAAAAAGTTAGGTGGAAAGATAGGTATGAAAAAAATTGACACATAAATTATCAAAATTTTATTTAACTTTGTTAAGGTTATAATCTTTTAATTTTTCTTGAAATCTGCTCTTATCGCTCCATTTTTTTAACAATCAGATTAAAGATAAATAGTTTTAGAAATTACAAAACTTAAAAATTGTGCATTTTACTTTATCAAATTTTAAAATTTGATATGTAGAAGAAAAATTATGAAAATTGATTGGTTGATGTTTAATAGTTTAATCAATGGTAAAAAAAAGTTTATGCCTATAGTTATGTAGCCTATGACACAAACTAATTATGATCACCCTATCATGAACATAGAGTCCAATCCAACACATTTTTACTATTATACTATATATTGTAATTAATTAAACTATTTGTATGTATAAAAAAATTCAAATGTTGATAAAAAATATACCAATACTCGAACACATGAAAACTTATACATGTTAGAGAAAAAATAAATATATGAATTCATTAATGAGTGAAATAAATAACTTTTTGTCTCAAATAAAAATTTAAATATCATAGCTATTTCATATATGTGTGTCACTCAAAACATAATATGCTCAATTAAATAAATATTAATATCTTAGTGTAAAAATACTATTCTTATGTGTACAACTATTGGGGTAGCAATGTATATACATAGAATAAATCATATCAATAATATGTCTCACAAATATAAAAGGTGAACACTAATAAATGTTTTGCATTTTCTTATGAAATGTGTGAGATTGTCAAAAACTTTTAGTGTTCAACTAATGGTCCCTTTGTGTTGGTTATAGGTTGTATTTTATATAATAATGTGTTATTTTTATAACAACAAATAATTTTGTTGTTGTTGAAGTATCTATCATTTTGTGTTATATATAAAAGTTATATATAACAAATATTTGTGATTACTAATAACTATTTGGTCCATTTAAGTTACATATATTTTACATTTCATATAGTTATACAATATTCTATTAACAACAAATAATAATTTTAAATTTAATTATTAGATATTTTTAGATTAAGCTTTGGTCAAATGTTTAAAAAGTCATTTTTTGGACACATCTCACTAGGTCCACTATTTTAACAAGTTGTGTGATAACTTATTTTAAATTTAAATAACTGTGACTTTTTTCATTTAATTCAACATATGATAAAAAGTTAAAAATATTATGATGATCATAATATTTAAATAAATCTATATTTCAAAATAGGAACAAATGAATAAATAAATTAATATTTAATATTTTATATGAATTTATATATAAGTTATAATTTGAACTTTTTATTTTCAAATCAAATTTCAATATTATCTATACAATTTAAATTGTATGATCATTGATAAGGATTCAGGATTCATGATTCATGACTCATGATGTTACACGTATCATAAGTTTAACTTTAACAAACTTTTTATATATTTATTTAATATTTTTAAATAAATTAATAATAGTTAAAACTATTATAAATAATAACTATTAACTTGCATGGCCCTAGCCCCTGCATTCATATATTATCAAATTTTATAGGTTTTGAAATTTAAAAGAAATACATATACATATTACAAATTTACAAATTTTCATTGGATAATTTTCGATTGAATAATTTTTTATTATAAATCATTAATCAAATATGAAACCATAAAGGGATTGTTGAAACCCTTTTTGGTTTCTAACTTTATAACTATTAACAGTTAATTTTTTATAACCAAATTCTAGACTAACATTTCAATAGTGCATTGAGATGCCAAAAACAAAGTCATAGACTAATAGGAACAACAATTTGAGAAGTCAAAAACTATTGTTTTCATTGATAATATTTTAGAGTTTATAATGTACATAATATTGATTCATAGCATAGATATTCAAAATAATTGATTAAATTAACCCAATTTTACTATTTTGTAATTTACATTAAAGGGCAAGGCCCAATCCAAAGAAAAATAGATATCTTAAAAATATATTTTCAAGGGTCAAGGAAATACAGTTATAGGATTCAAGAAATAGGGAACATGGAACCGAGGAATAGGGAGGCTGAAAGCATTAGTAGGCTGAGGGGCCAAGGGCTTGAAGCCTTCAATTAGAAAGGTCTTCAAGTCCCTCTACATGAAATCTATTGGAGAAGATGATATTGCTGAACTCGTCCATCCATGTAAAGTTAGTCTCACTAACATCATTCAACAATAACCACTTCCATAGAAAATCCATTTCAAGCCATGCCCACTTTCGATAGTGAGTCAATTGTCATTCATTCATCATGTCAAGTAGGAAGGAATGCTTTTGTACAATACTACCTATGTCTTGCTCCTAACACTTGTTTGCTATGTCTGCAAAAGGAATGCCAATGCCTGGCCCCGGTATCTGCTCAACCAATACAATAATTTTGACATCATCTTCTAAAAATGTTTTCTCAAAAATGTTATGCAGAAGCATTAGAATGTCTACTTGATTTCCTCCAAGGTTGAGAAGGGACACAAGGAAGCAGGAGGCAATATCTATGGACACATGGTACCTCTTATCATTTCTTAAGAATTGATGGCCGAGGACCATGAATAAAACATGATGGATAAAAGGACCTTAGGAATCTTCCTTACAAACCATGGCTAGGACATCATTAGTTATCATGAACAAAAAGGGCTTTCATAGAGCCATTGGGCATTTCAGACAAATTGACGTATCCATGACTAAGAAACTCTGAAAACCAAATTTAGATTCAAGAATTTGAGAAATGATAATGAAAGAGGTATTGAAGAGGCTATTTAATGGCAGTTGTATTAAATTGTTTGGCATTCATGATCTTTCATATCTTATTTTTTTTATTCCTATTAATTTTCAAGTGTACCAAATGTACTCACGTTAATGTCAAGTAGTTGAAAGTGCCTGCCAAGGTGGCTGTAAATTGAATTTAATACTTATAGCTATCAGTACCACATTTATGATTTTAATTTTGATGTGATGTTCACTACATTGAGTACATTCTAGTTAATTGTTTCCATGCAAAAATTTCCACGTGTCTCCATTTCAAAGAATTTCATGCAACTCTAGGTCTTTCCAAGTGACTGGCCTTGAAATGCATCTTCTGTCATCAATCTCTAATTAATCAACAGTTGATAAAACTGTTGTATTAACAATACAAAAGTGATAGTAGCTGACTTGGTAATAGTGACATTGACGTAACAACATTATTAATAATAGACTTAATACAAAAGTTGAAACTTGAAGTGACTACTCAGTAGTAAGTATAGTCACTAGCCCATACATGTGTAACTTCACTTTCAGATTAAACAATTTTTTATTTAACCAAAAAAGATTAGCCAAGACCATTATTATTCATTTTTCTACAAAACAAGTAATTCACCTTTTACATTAATAAATTCATTTTTGGCAAGGGAAAAAATAGCCATCATTTATTTATTTGTCATCAAGAAAACACATTGATTCGCCACATATAAAATGATTTTTTCTAGGGCAAGAAAAAAATTGCCAACATATAATATTTTATTTCCCTATATGGAACAAAAAAATTGCCCTTGACATTAAAATTTTCTTGCCCACAAAATATTGGATTCACTAGCATTTTAGGCATTTTTTTTTTGGGAGGGGTTTTTTAAAGTTATCCTTGGTGCAAGGAATGTGTTATGGCTAAGCAAAAGAACATCACTTTTCCTAGCAAGATGTTTTCTAAAAAAAGAAAGTTAGAGATTGTTCACATAGATTTGAGTGGTCATACTATGACAAGAGGATTCTATAGTAAAAGATACTTCATGATTGTTGTTGATGACTTTACTAGGATGATGTGGGTAGCATTTCTTATAGAAAAGTCTGAAGCTTTTGAGAACTTTAAGTTGTTTAAGAATAGAGTTGAGAATGAGTCTAGATTGAAGATTAAATGTTTAAGATATGATAGATGTGGAGAATTTACTTTGAATGAGTCTAATACTATTATGATAATTTATTAGAATAACTAAGGGGGGAGGGGAATTAGTTATCCAAGATCTCAATGTACCAATTGAACTTTTAATCACTTGAAATACTTCATATCTAAACATTCACTATCTTGGTCTTTATAATAAACAATCAATGACATAAACTTGTAGTCCACTATCTTAATATTTATCAAACTTTTAACATATAAAACATTAATAGTAATACATCTCAAATGAAATCCACACAAGTATGACACCATGATTTAACATCGAAACCCAATTTGGAAAAAAACACCAATAACATGTCACCAATTTTTAGTCTTTTGATGTGAACTCTATTAGGAGCCAAACTTATTAATGACTGCAAAACACACTGTTAAATCTGACCTTGTTAAATAATTTTATCAACCTATTAGGAGTGGCCTTGTTAGAGGACTTAGAACATTCCATTAGATTACCACCTTGATCAAAGGATTTCAATACTGATACAAGAATTAGAAACTAACAATAGGTTGATCTGATATATAAAAAACACTTTGAAAATATAGATGAAATTTGGTTCACATGCTAATTCATTGACTTACCTCCATTGTCATCATAGTCTCTGATATTCTTAGTACTCCTCCAAGAAATCACTCTTCAACTCTTCACAACTCTTCTTAGTCTTTTGCTCAAGTTTTCCAATCAATAGTATCAACAACTTCTCAATCACATTAGGTTATCCCTTGTACCCCCTCAAATAGGAAATTATAATTATTTGCCACTTAAACACCATTGTAGATCTTAGGGTTAGGTTATACTCATCAAATCCTTCCATCATTTTGTCTCCTCTTTTCTCGTCTAGATTAAACTTCTCCAAAATTTTCCTTGAATTCTTGCATAGGAATTCTCAAACATGGTTTCCTTCAAATTAAATGCTTTAGATCATCCATCCTTATCTTTTACATACTTTACATATTCTAGGATATCAACTGTGTTGGATGGAAATCGTGATTTCCTCTTAATCTATCAAATGCTATCCCTTGGACAACACTGTGTTCTAACACTTAGTCATCATTGGATTACATAGTTGTTGCTAACTTTTTCATTCAATGCTTATAATGAAACTCAATCGACACTATATTTTCTCATCTTATAATGGTGCTCAATTGACACTAGTATCACTCAAAATAAACTTCAAGTTCCTTAATCTTCTTCTCTTTTTCTCGATCAAGCCTATATATTTGGTCAATCTTTGATCACTTGTTCTAGGCATCAATACAACTATCTTCTCTAGTTATAGCATGATTAAACAATCACTTTATCTTGTCAAAGTCCAACTAATCAAGTGCCCATTGTAGGTCCTTTCATAACTCAACCTTTCCTCTAGGTCCTTTTGTTATGTCCTTCTCAAATCCTCTTCATGAATCATCTTGATATGAAAATCAAATCAGTGAGCATTGTCTTACCAATAAGCTTTGACATTAATGACAACATTATACGATTGTATCAATTGTAGTTTCCAAAAATTTTCCTCTTTAGCATTAATGACAATACCTCTAGTTACCATGCAATCTAAAACATGTACTATTTTGAGAATCTCTGTGTGTGTTTAGTATAAGATCTTCATTAATATCCTTGGTTTCATTTTGATTCTCATTCACACATTTCTAATAGGCAACACATAAGCTCCCTCTATCATATCAGATCACGAAATGTATCAACTTCCTCTTTTTGATGGAAACACCATATTCTTAAGATTTACAAAATCTCTTTACTAAATAACTATCTCTCCATATAGTAACTTATATTTTCTCCTTCTTCCATGGTAACTGACATACTCTCCCTCTTTCTTATTAGTCCATGGAAGCTGGCATATACTCTCCTCTTTGACAATAATGCCAAAGAGACTCCATCTATGTCATACATCTTTGTCATGTAGGTATCTTCATGTCATTACATTGGAGTCTTGTTCACCATATATCATCTTGTCTTATGAATGATACAACATCCTATTCTTCTTTGTTCACTAATTTAGGTAGCTCCTAAAGTATGACTTTTTGCATCAACTTGTAATATATTATTAAAATAAATTTGATGTAGAGCTTAAGTAGCCTTTTCTAAGGGAATCACCCCTAATTTAACTCTTAGATAGTCATGAGAATCCTTAGGTAAAGACTTAGTTAAAATATCATCTATTTTCTCCTTAGTGTTCACATACTCCAATCTCACTTCTTTGTCTTGAACTAGCTCTCTTATGTAATGATACTTGATAGCAATATGCTTGGTCTTTGTAAGCATTACAAGGTTCTTTGATATATTTATAACACTTGTATTGTCACAATAGATAACAAATGGATCAATGATCTCTTCCTTCATACGTTTCAATAATTGCTTGATCAACAAAATATTTGAAAAATTCACTAATGCTATCACATATTTAGCTTCAGCTATTGATTATGAAATACAATTTTATTTCTTGCTTGTCCATGAGATTAGTCTCTTTCCTAGAAAGAAATCTCCACCACTTGTACTCTTTTTGTCATCAATTTTTTTTTACCAATCAAAATCAGTGTACACTTTTTATTCAAACTTGTCTTTTTTCTTGTGATATGAATCATATTCTTCTATTCCTTTTAGACATCTCAATATCCTTTTCACTATCATCATGTGGTTCTCCTCAAGGTTTGCAGAAAATCATGCAACAATCCCAACTTCTAGGAAAATATCAAGTCTACTGTGAACAACATATTGTAGTTTTCCAATCCTTGGTTTATATAATTTCTAGTTTACATCAATCGAATCATCATTTTGAGATAGCTTATGTCCTATAGCCATAGATGTGCTCACTGGTCTTGAATCTTCCATTCTAAACATTTTCATTATCTCCTTGATGTATTTTGACTAAGTAATGTAGATACCTAGCTTCATCTTATCTACTTGTAAACCAAAATGAAATTTGATCTTACCAAATAGAGAAATTTTAAATTCTTTCTTCATCTCATCTACAAATGATTTTTATTGTGCATCCTTTTCTCTAAATATGATATCATTAATAAAAATTTCAGACAACAATATCTCATTGTTACTTCTAGTCTTCAAGTACATATTACTATTACCATTAGTTCTTGCAAATAAAGTATTTATCAAATCATTATGTAACCTTTCATACCATTCTCTAGGGGCTTTTTTCAATCCATATAGAGCTTAGTATAGTTTACATACCATGTCCTTCTTGTTGGGATCCACAAATCCTTCTGGCTATTCTAAGTAAACCTCTTTGATAGGGAGGTTGGATGAGCCACTCATTGACTCATGCTCCTTTTCTTATTACAAGACTTCTAGGGTGATTCTACCTCACCACTTTTCACCTATAGGACCTTAGTTTTTCAATAAAGATAACTCTATCAAGTCAAAAATTGATGCATTCACTCTCCTTCACCCTAGCCTTTAAAGCAAACAATAAGGCTCACAAACCCAAAATATTAAACTAGGCCTTGTAGAAGTATGGAGATATTGAAAAAAAATTCTACTCAACCAATTAGGTATGTTTGTTATCCCACCAAGTTCACTTTTCCATTTGATCTCTTACTTTCATCCCAAATAGGCTTATTAGGCCAAGAGCCCCAATTATATCTCCTTAGTAAGAAAATAAGGTTTTTATCCCGTGCCTTCAAAAGTAACCCTACAAACTTTTAAGGTTTCTTGGTCCATTTGGCATACCCTTAAATATTTCTAGGCTCTTGTTGAGCTATCATTTTACACGATGCTTAACAATATGAATCCTTTCAAACTCCTCTCTGAAAATCTAATCTAGGATCAACTCTAAGGTTTGGGGTGATCTTGCAACCTTGTAATCTGTATTTTAATGAGGAGGCCTTTTCTAGTTTGAATGATTTTGGATAAGATGTTTGATTTGTTGCTATTTTGAAAAGTAGCCACAAAAGAGATATATTTTTGGTATTTTCTTTTTTATGATGAATGAAATTTATTGATGCTACTATATGAATTCCTCTGTTAACCAATTATTAGAAAATAAAATAATAAAGATAAGGTAACAAGAGATTAAAGCAAACTTGAAAGGGAAATTCCTAATGGACATAAACCATGGTAACATGTCTATGAGTTAAATCATCGAAAAGATTGGGTATCAAACCAATAAAAATAGGAGCAACACTTCCTCAATTCCAATGATGCAATTCTTGATGAGAAATCAATAATAAACAAAACATGTTTCACTTCTCATCAAATCATAAGGTGGTGTGAGGGCATCCGAGGGTCAAGGTTGTTGACTCAGACGTGAGTTTTGGTCAAAATTTACTTTTGGGGGTCATAAATTTTGACTGAGATGTGGGTTTTGGCTAAAATTTTATAAGAAATTGCATGAGAAGGAGTTATTTGGATTCTTGATCAAGCTTAGCTCAATAGGTGTCCATTTCGACATTTTCTTGGGAGCCTAAAATATGATCTTGACCTCTGAAATAGGCTTTTCATGTTTTTTCCAATTTTTTAGAAAGTTATTTTTGTAATAAATATGAAATCAATTTTTTTGATTTTTTTGATTAGTTGTAAATTCATCTTGCCTTAGTTGGGGGTTTTTCTTGGGAAAAAATGGGATTCGTAGGATGGGTTTTAAAAATTACCAAAAATGGAAAAATCCATTTTTCCTAAAAAATTGCCAAATATGATAATTTTTAGAATTGTAATAAGTAGGTGTTTTATTTCATGAATAGGTAGAGTAGAGTTGTGAAATTTTAATGAAAGATTATGACGTACTAAAACTTTTGTGTTGCAATTTTTTGATTTATTCTTTGAAGAGTTGAGGCTTACATCACTTCTCATAAACTTTCTTCAACTCAACAAATTTCTCCTTATATTTCTTCTCCTCCTAAAACCAACCAAAAAGATAAAAACACAAATTATCAACATTTTGCACAATTGACAATAGAATTACACATTCTACCCACCATGTGCTGCCTAGGTACAACCCTCTTCTGATGGAGATTTCAATTTCACACCACCATCTTTAGCAACCTGCAAGTGTACAAATACAACCCACATAAGAAATAACATGATACTGGAATGTAAACTTTATTCATATATTCTATACCTCCTTTTATACTTTGGTTATAAGATTTTGGTGATAATAGAATGTAAAACTTTATTTGTGTATTCTACTTGCCAAACTATCATATTTGAAATCAATATATTGTAGGCATAAATGTCCATCATCATAGTGATTGCGAAAGGGCTCTTTCTACTAGTAAGATTCTATGAAAGCTAGCTTTTGGAACCATTACTGGAGATACCACAAGTATTTTTAAAACTTTTGTTGATTTGGTTAAATTTGATGAAGAGAAAGATTAGGATGATATCTCACAAGGAAGGATATGAAACATAGTTGGTATATTTGAAATCATGGGAGAAGGTCCATTGCATTTTACTTGGTTTTCTAGGTGTATCTTGATTTTGTATTGTGAAGTTGATGTAAAAGGATTTTTGAAATTTAGTTGGCTTACTGAAATATTAATACTATTTTTCAATAAATAAATCTATTGGTTGTATTGTATGAAAAAGAGATTAGTGAAATGTTGAAATACATTAAAAAATACTAGATGAACAATTTAAATTAGCATGAACAAAGGTCTTTTAAGATATTAATTTGGTTATTATTGTACCTATCAATTAGTTTACCATTATTGTATTGTTTTGAGAGAAAATAAATGTGGATTGAAATTTGGATATTTATTATCTTTGAAAGTATATAAATATCAAAAGAATTTTTTATTTTCATTTTATTGGTAAAAGGCCAAGGTCAAATATATTATAATTAATTAATAAATTTTTATATTGTTCCTTTGTTCAAACAGGTACTAGTAGGAAAGAACAGGGTCAAGAAAACCTCTAGTCTTATCCAAGGACACTTGTCAAAAAATCTATAGGAAAATAATATAAGGACATTCCCCTATTTATAAATATAAATGATTATGGAAATTTAATCACCACTTTACATTATTTAGATCCTTGTCATTGGTATATGTTGATGTTTCCCTTTACATATGTGTTCTTCTTGCTTCATAGCCATCTTGTCATAGGTCTTGTTTAATTTAACCTACATACATAGATGTTATGGCTAAAATCATTGTAAGATCTATAAACCCAATAAAATGGAATTATCTACTAATATCATACATGGTGTTTTACTGAAAAATATTTTTATCTTATGTCTTATTTAAATTGGGAAGGCATCTTGATAATTTGAGAAAAATATTTCGATAACTGAAATCAGATAATAGTTGAAACAATTTTGAACTGGAAGATGACACTGCTCTAATTTAACATCCTTTGACCCCTATAAACCATAATTAGTAATTTCATGAAATGAATAAATAAACATTAAAGTGACAAGTTTATCCATTACTATTATTGAGATTTAAGGTTAGTAAAGAAAATGAAATAAATGAGTGTTTCATCCCTTAGGGATTAGTACACATTAACAAAAACCAAAACAATCCTATTAATCTTAAGAGTATATCCATGTACTAGATATTTCCTTATAATATAGAGTAAAATTTTGGGCTTTATGAACTTGTTTCAAGATGTCATGTCTTATGTAAGCTTCCTTTATTAAAATGATCTTGTATATGAGAAATATGTTAGCAAGCAATACTAATCTATCAAGAGAACAAAACATTAACTAGCATAAAAACCATAACATATATGAGAGACAAAGTGAAAACCCTCAAATGAGAATATGAGCCATGGAATGGCTCTCCCAATGAGAATGGTCACTTGATTTAGAGATGAGTCTATTATGTGGATGTGGGATGTATGCTCAAGGTTCTCAAAATAACTTCAATGGAGATGAAAATGGCAAATTGGTAGCTTTGTGAGCTCTCAATTTGGCATTATAAGGGTATGGTTAAGGCTTTTGCTTCTCAAAACTAGCATTATAACTTTAGCTCAAAGGTTGTGATGAAATGGCTTGGGAGGGGATTCAATTTATAGGCTAAGGTCTTGAGGGATGGAGGGTTAATATGGAAGGAAAGATGAAAGCTTAAGGAGGGCTAGGATGCACTCAAAGGGGAGCACATGGATTGTGCTTGTTTAGCACCAATCAGGGAGTGACACATGTCACAGGGTGAGTGGATGGAGGAAAGGGGATCGATGAGTCAACAAAGGAGGCTCAAGGGATAATATCTTCATAAAGACCCTTCATTAGGTCTTGTAAGAGCTTGTAAGAGTCTTTATGGCTTTTGTAAGAGCATTCATTGTTGGGTGGTTGGGCTATTTTGGAGGGAGTTGAGATTGTTGACTTTCCTTGGCTTAGGAAAGTCTTAAGCTTGCTTAAGGAATGTGACAACATTAGGGGGGGGGGATTAGAGGTGATTTAGGATTAGACTAAGCTTGTTAGAGATTTGCAAGTGGATGGCATTCATGAGGGTGGGTGAGTTAGTGGCTAAGCTTGGTTAGTATGGGTGGATGGGGTGGATTAGGCTAAAAAGGGGGATTTAGGATAGGTTAGGGGTTATTAGATTTGAGGGTTTTATTTATCAAATAGATTTATTTAATAAATGGGGATTTTGGAATTAGATAGAAGAATAGGATTTAATTGATAAATAATAGGTTATTTGATTTATTAATTAGGACTATAGATGATTAATTAAATTAATTAGCTAGGGGATGGAAAATGATTAATTAAATAGGAATTTAATTAATGATGCCTTTAGAGATAACTAAATAGGATTACCAAAGTGGTGTAATCAAATTTAGGTGTCTACATTTTGCCCCTCTTTGACATAGTGTTGAGACAACACTATTTCAAAGAAGTTTGAATGAAGAAGACATGAGGAAGATGTTTTAGCAACAAGGTTTCCCCAGTCTTGAATAAGAAGAGGAGAGACTAGACTTAGATGATGCCCCCTCAAGAAGGCAACAGAGAGAGAAATGAGGCTCGAAGGCTTTTTGAAAAATACAAGAATTTGAGATAAGCAAAGAGACTCAGATTGGCTAAGAGAAGGGGCTGAATTAGCTCAAACTCTCACTACGGGAGAATGATAAAGGGCTATCAGATGCACAAGAAGAAACAAGCTCAAGACTTCAGGGGAGATGGAGGACGAAGGAGCGGAGTGCTATAAAAAAGAATCCAGGATAGGGAGATGGATGATGGGATGGAAAAAGCTGATGCAACAGGATTTCAAAGAGTCAGATTTGCAGAAGATGGGTTTCGGAGATCCCTAGGACTAGGATTGTGGATCTCAAAAGATGAGGCTTGGTGGATTGATTGGATTGGTGGATCCCTAAGACTAGGATTGTGGATCCCTAAAGCTAAGAGTGATGGTTGATTCTGAGAGATACATTTGCACAAGCTGGGGTAGGAGGGATGGATGCTGGATATAGGTGGGGGATAATGGAGATGAAGGGAATCCATTGAAGCTTTTTGAGCAAGGGGATACTTCAAAGAGAAGTACCACCATGTAGTTGAGCACTAGATTTGCTATAGAACTGTTGGTTAATTGCCAAGGTTACCAAGAACATCAAGGCCTTTTCACCAACTGTCCAAAGGACTGACGAACTGACTCAAAACAAACACGCAAGGATTGCCCCAGCATCACACATGAATCCCAGAGGAAGTAGCATGGAATTGACACTGGGTAACCCACAAGTAGAAAAGAAAAAATAAACAAAAGACCTGATCAAGACCTTACGCTTAGATTGCCCCATTCGCAGCATACCATGATATGGAAGATCATGGAAACCTTGAGGAGGGAACAAAAAGATTGCTTGGAAAAGATACTTCAAGACCCAAAAGGGAAGATTTCAAATCAAAAGAAAGTGAAAATACAAAAGAGAACCATTTTCCAACAAGATGGGTAGGACAAGGTACTAACGGACCAAGATCAGACATGAGGAAAGCTATATCCTGCAAGGATCTATCGGAGAGCACCTAAGCTGATGGATTTGGATGAGTGATCCATCTGGCAAGCTAAACTAAGAAGGATAAAAATTTGGTGACAGGAGATCTAGCTAAAGGATGCATTGAAATAGCTAACCAAGGGTTGTGCAATGTGTGCAAGATGCTGATCAAGGAGGAACTAACATGAAAGCTGGATAGATACAATGGTACTAAGCTAAAGAGGATGTACAAGCCGATGGACCAAGATATGTTACATATGTACAAGGTTTTCCATGTTTTGGTTTTGTGAGAGGGAAATGTTTGTGAAGGGTGGGATGTCTGCAGTAGTTGATAGGCGGATAGGTAGATGGTTTGCGAAAAGCTTAAGGAAAATGGGATTCTTTGTGTGTATGTGATAGGATACAAACTAGGATACAAGCTTTGGACAAGATTTGGATATACACGCTATGATACAAGGGGGGATACAAGGTTTACAAGCGGGGGTACAAGATTTACAAGCTGAGGTACAAGATTTACAAGTTGTATAGGAGGTATTTACAAGCTCCATTAGATTTTGGATATTTGGTTGGAACACCAAGGGAACAAGCAAGTGTTTTATGGGATGGTGGGTGAATGGATGAGGGATAGGATAGTGATAGATAATGGATTAGTCTTAGTACAAAAGGCACTTGAATTACCAGGTTTTCACCAAGGTACCTATCCAAAGCACTTGAATTGCCAAGTTTTCACCATTGGATGCTTATTTTTCTTTACTATTTTTTTGTATTTTTCAAAAGCTGGGTATACCAAGGATCTTCAAGCATAGAAATTCTTGAGATGAATGATGTTAGTAGGATCATTCAAGAGTTCTCCTTCCAGTGTAGATAGCTGATAGGCTCCGAAGCCAAAGGAGGCAGTGACAACATAAGAACCAAGCCATGTAGGTTCAAACTTGCCTTTCTTTTCTCGATCTGCTTGGACTTTCATGTTTTCTTTGAGGACCATGTCACCTAGTTGAAAGTGTCATGGAAGAACCTTCTTGTTGAAATTATTTTTGAGATGAGTTTGATAGACTGTGAGATGATCATAGGCTTGTTGTCACTTCTTGTCTAAGAGATCTAGCTGGGTGAACCGAGCTACTCTGTATTCTTCATCTGATATTTTCCCTTGCAAAGATATGCACAAGGAGGAAAGTTCAACCTCTATAGGTAGTACCACTTTGGCACCATAGACTAGGGAGTATGGAGTTGTGCTTGTGGATGTACAAAAGGAGGTTTGATAGGCCCATAGGGCTAGATTTATTTGTAGGTGCCAATCACGGCCGAAATTATTGACAACTTTCTTTAAAATTTTGAGGAGGGTTTTGTTAATTGCCTCTGCCTGGCCGTTACCTTGTGGGAAATATGGGCTAGAAAAGTGGTGATGGATGCGGAGGGAAGTGCATAATTCTTCCATGTTGAGATTTTCAAAGTTACCTTCGTGGTTGGTGAAGATGGTGGATGTGATGCCAAAGCAGCAAACAATGTGGTACAAGATGAACTTGGAGACCTAAACTCCTATAGCTGAGACTAGGGGGATTGCTTCCACCCATTTAGTGAAATAGTCTGTAGCTGTTATTATCCATTTATGTCCATCAGATGAGAGGGGTGTGATAGTTCCAACTAGATCAAGGCACCAACAAGCGAAAGGCCAAGGTGGTGCAATAGGCTGTAGATCCTGTGCTGGAGCGTGCACGAGATTTGCATGCTGCTGACATGGGAGACACTTTCTAAAAAAGTCACAGGAGTCTTCTTTAATGGTAGGCCAATAGTAGCATACTAGGACAATACCACTCATGTGGGCACCAAAAAGTCTGGAGTGTACTTCTTTTAACACCATCGTGGCCTCGTTTTGGTCTAAACATTGAGAGAGAGTATCGTGATAACCTCGATGATATAGGGTATTGGCTATGATAACATAGAGGGATGATTTTTGGATGAGGTTTTGGCATTGGGTATGTGTGAGGTGAGGGGATATGATACCATCGTTAAGGTAAGCGTGAATCTCATGGTACCAAGGGAATTGGGGACCAACCAAGATACAAACACGATTTGAATCCTCATTCGCATAGGTGGGTGTGAGGAGCTGCTCAAATAAAAACTCATACTGTGTAGCTACTTGGGGAATTTCCAAGAGCGGGCCTATAGTAGCCATAGCATCTGCTACTTTGTTCTGTATTCGAGGCACTTGTGTAAACTGAAGCTTTGTAAAATGCTGGGTTAGCTGATCAACTAGCTCTTTATAGGGTAATAACTTTTCATCTTTGGTTTGATATTCATTTAGGGCTTGCTTGATGATGAGCTAAGAATTGCCAAAGATTTGTAACTCAGTGATGTTCCATTCTGCAGCTATCTTTAATCCTGCTATGAGGGCCTCATATTTAGCTATATTGTTGGTGCTAGGGAATTGTAGCTTGAAGGATTTTGGAATGTAATCCCCTTGAGGTGTGACCAAAAATATTCCAGCCCCTAATCCATGAGATGTGTATGAGCCATCAAAATAAAGTTTCCATGGGGGCTATTCTTCAATTAGACAGATATGCTCATTTGGAAATTCTGTGATTAAAGGATAAGCATCTATTAGAGGTGCATTAGCTAGGTGATCTGCAATAGCTTGCCTTTTGATTGCCTTTCTGTCCACATACTAGATGTCAAATTTGCTAAGGAGCATAACCCATTTGGTCAAATGGCCTGTAAGTGCTGTTCTGGAGAGCGTATACTTGAGATGGTCAATCTTGGAGACTAGTTGGATGGTATGACTTAGCATGTAATGGCAAATCTTTTGAGTTGAGAAAACAACTGCCAAAAAAGCTTTTTCCATAGGAGTATAATTGAGTTCATAACCAACTAGGGTTCTACTAATGTAGTAGATGGCTCTTTCTCTGTCGTAGTCATCAAGCTATGCGAGAAGTGCCCCTAAAGCAGTAGGTGTAGCTGATATGTACAAAATTAGGGGATGACCAAGAACTGGTGGAACCAAGATAGGGGGATTGATGAGATACTACTTGAGATGGTCGAAGCTGCACTGACATAAAGGATCCCACTTGAAGTTCTCATCCTTCTTCAATAAATGTGAAAATGGGGTACACTTATCTGCAAGCTGGGAGATGAAGCATCGAACAGATTAAAGCTTTCCCTGAAGAGAGTGAAGCTATCGCAGTGTCTGGGGAGGAGGCATGTCTAAGATAGCCTTGACCTTCTTGGGGTCAATTTCTATACCATGTTTAGAAACTATAAAGCCTAGAAGCTTGCCAGATGTGACCCCAAAGACACACTTCTTGGGATTCAACATGAGATGATATTTGGCTAACCTATCAAAGACTTTTTCCAGGTTAGCGAGATGATCCATGAAGGTGTGAGATTTAACCAAGATATCATCCACATAATCCTCCAAAATGCTATGGATAAGATCATGGAAAATGGCAGTCATAGCTCTTTGATAGGTAGCCCCAACATTCTTTAGGCCAAAATGCATCATGTTGTAACAAAAGGTTCCCCAAGGAGTAGTGAATGTTGTCTTATGCTGATCCTCTTTTGTAATCTTGATCTGATTATACCCAGAAAATCCATCCATGAGGGACAAAATTTCATGTCCAGCTGTAAGATCTACAATCATATCTATGTTGGGCAAGGGAAAATCATCTTTTGGACAAGCTTTGTTAAGATCTCTGAAATCAATGCAGATTTTGATGTCACCGGAAGGTTTGGTGATGGGGACCATGTTAGAGATCCACTCTGAGTGGTCGATAGGTCAGATAACCTTAGCAGCTAACATTCTTTCTAATTTAGTTTTGACCAATAATGCCACCTTGGGGTGCATTTTTCTAAGCTTTTGTCTGATGGGCTTGATCTTTGGATCGACTACAAGATGATGAACTACAAGCTTTGGATCAAGCCCTGGTATGTCCTGATATGACCATGCAAATCGACCAATGTTCTCTCTTAAGACCTCAAAGAGGAGGTCAGCTTGGTCTTGTGATAGGGATGCAAAAATGTGAACAATCCTAGGGATCTCTGAAGAACTGATGTTGACTTCTCTAGTATCTTCAATTAGAATAGAAGACACCTCTGATCAACTATCTTGAGGAGGCAATGCTAAATCCTCATGTTCTACGTGTGACTCTAGATTTTCTTGCTAAGGGGATTTCTTCACTGCCTTAGCTAGTCTTGGATTCACCTTAGTTCCAGTTTTGGGTGTATCGGAACTAGGTTGAGGATTTTCTCCAAAATACCACTTGGGATCTAGCTTGTAAATATAGGCAAAATCTGGCTTTGTTTTCTTGTGAGGAGTTTTGGCTCCCATGAATCTCAAAAGTGCTTCCTCTAATGTGAACTCATCAATGTGTATGATGCTTGGTTGGTCCAAATCTATGAGTTGTGGATGGGCGAGTGGTAGGTCAATGAGGTGGATGGATAGTTCTTGGAGAATAGAGTCTCCTAGGGAGATTTGGTCTGGGATATTGTCGTAGGCTCTCTTTTCAACTTCCTTAGGAATGTCTTCAATTTTGACAAGGTTGCGGTGAATGTTCAAAAAAGCATGACCGTCCATATTGGTGCCCCCAGTTGTGGGTATGCCAAAGCCAAGACCTGACTTTGATTCCCACCTGTGTGCATCAACGGGGCACTGCATGCCTCTTTCTTCTGGTCCTAGACCACCACCTTGATAGTTCCATTTATCAGTGATGAGCTTATGTTCTTGGGGATACTTCTAGCTAAAGTGATCAAGGCATATCTAATTTCTTTGAGGTGCATCCTTATGTAACCAATTGTTGATATCTGGAGTGAGCTCCTCATGAAGAGGGATTTTCGAGGATACAAAGGTTGTTGGGCCAAATTGTTTGTAACAAGGAGGTGGAATCTCCTTAGCTTTATGATATGTCGGTCATCAATGGGCATGTGGATCAAGTGGGAGTGCCCCAACAACAAATGCATCTGACAGACTATACTCTCCACAGCCTTTATTATTGATCTTCACAGTAGACAAGGTGGAGGCGAGGATGGTTTTTGGGTCATTAAAAGTGTGGGATGAGCTGGCGATGGATGTGCCAATATCAATTCTAGGGCAATAGTTTGTATATGAAGCTTCAACCGCATTGCAGTAAGCAAAGGGTTCTGGATTGGCATGGATGGTTACCTCAGTGCCTTGATGCAAAAATTTGACGCACTGATGGTAAGTGGATGGAACGGCTTTCATGGCATGAATCCATGGGCAACCAAGGAGGATGTTGAATGGTAGGTTTAGATCAATAACATGGTAGAGTGTTTCTTGGATGACTGGCCCAACCTTGATTGGTAGCAAAATAGTTCCTTCTGTGGTTCTTTCCAAGTTGTCATAAGCTTTGATAGTGATAACCTCACTGATGATATCTGCCTCAGTATACCCAGCTTATTTTATGAATTTTAGGGTGCAAATATTCAAGGCTGATCCATTATCTATCATTACTCTTTTCACAACAAAATTGGATACCATGATGGCTATGTGAAGTGGAAGGGTGTGATCTGGCTCGACCACGGGTATGTCGGTGGGTTTGAATGATAGGGTGCATGAGGAGGATAAGTGTCCAATGAGATTATGAAAATCAGTAGCATTGATATTTGAAGGGACACGAGATTCTATGAGAGCACTATCAAGGATGTTTTTGTACACAGGACTAGTGCGGAGAAGGTCTAAAATGGAGATTTGGGATGGCATGTCCCCAAGGTGTTCCAAGATATTGTACTGGCTTTTGATGGAGCTGATGGTGCTGGTGAAACTGGTGGGCCTGGGATGTTAAATTGCGCTCTTTGAGTGGTGATTGCACACTCATTGTTTGGTCCTTGGATATTGATAACATTGACAGAAGGCTCTTTCTCGAATATACAACCTATAAGGCTACCATAGTCTATATAGGATAAAGTGTGGTCATTGTTCTTCCCATGCTGTTGGTTTGGCTGGCGGTTGTTGGTCTTGTTATTGGTTTGGATAGGTACTTTTCTAGGATTTTGATTGTTGTGAGGAGGAAAAGCATTTTGATAGATCTGTAGGCCTGCATTGGGAGAGGTTTGGGCACCAACAGTGATTTCCTTCTGATCAATGAGGTCCTGCACATAATCTTTCAGTTTCATGCATCTGAGGGTGGTGTGACCTTTTACCCTATGAAATTTGTAGTACTATTGTCTTTGTAACATGCAGATTTGGATTGGTTTGGGTTGATTTGTTGGGTAGGAGGAAATTTGATGAGGTTTTCCTTGACTAATTTCTCAAAAATCACATCCAATGGCTCACCAAGGGGTGTATAATTTCTAGGTGTAGGTTGGAATCTGGGCTTTTGTCCTGTAGCTACATTGATGGCATTAGCTTGATTACTAGACCCTTGAAAGTTGGGTCTTGGATTGTGGTTTTGATAGCTTTGGTGATTTTGCTATTGGTAGTTGATAGCTTGTTGATTGTTTGGTTGATATGGTGGGTTGGATTGGTTTTGAGAAGGACCAACAATATTCACATGTCTGGTGTCAGTGACATCATCTGTTGCAATGTGCTTGTTTTTGTTCCAATACCTAGACTTGTCATTGGAATGTGATTGATTTTGGTTAGCTTCCTTGTAAATCTTGACCACACCATCTTTAATGAGTCCTTGCTCAAGGATCATTCCTTTCTCTTTGATATCTTTGTAGGTCTGCAAATAGTTCATGGTCATGTGGTGAGCCAAGCTAGGATGGGCATTATCAATAAACATTTTCACCAAATGGCGCTCTGGCAAGGTGCAAGACATGTGGGTGGTAAGGGTTTGCCATCTTTGCAGATATTCGGGAAGGCTTTCTCCACCTTTTTGCTTGGTGTGGACAAGATCAACTACTAATAGCTCTATTTCAACAAGATGGACATATTGGGCTACAAATGCCTCAAATAATTCAACGAAATTTTTAATTGTGCCATAGGGGATTCTATAAAACCATTCCAGAGCTGGTCCAGCCAAGCTTTTGGGAAAGAGACGCAAGAGGAAGACATCATCGTATGCCACTTCTCGGCAGTGCATGTAAAATTCTTTGATATGTGTGATAGGGTCTCCTTTTCCTCTAAATTTGTCAAATTTGGGTGTCTCAAAATGCTTGGGAAATGGTGTCATGGTAATGGCTCTGTCAAATGGGTAAGGACACACATTCTCAAACTTGAAGGTTTTTGGATCATTTCCTTCCTGGATGTTCTTCAAAGTTGTCTTCATGGCTTCCCATTCTGCATTAATGGGTGATGGCTGGGGTGCCCCCAATTTAGGAGTGCCCTGAGGTAGGTATGTGCTAGATGAGGCAATGGAATATGGATGGCTTTGAGGTATGGGCTAGTAGGGATTGTACATGGCTTGGGCAACTAAATGGTGGATGATGGGTTGCTGAGGTGGAGGTGGCACATATTGCTGCATGTGTTGTGAGGCTTACTATTGATATTGGATTTGAGGTTGGGATTGAGGGATGTAGGCTGGCTATGGGTTAAATGGATTGCTTTGTGGAGGTAAGGTATAAGATGGTTGTGAAGCTTGGGGAAAGGATCAGGGAGCTTTTGGAACTTGGCTGTGGATTTGAGGAGTTTGACCAATAAATGTGGGTTGTGCCCCCATTTGGGAAGGTGTCTGCATGGCAAAAGAGGCCAAGTAATTGGTTGTTGGTGGTGGTGGATTTCCTCCTAGAAGTGGCATAGAAAAATAGTAGGTAATAGGAGGTAATGGATTAGTTGGTGGTGGAGGTGGTGGGAATTGAAAGCTTGGAAATGGAACTGATGGGGTTTGATAGCTTGGTGGCTGGATTTGAAAGCTTGGTATAGTGGTGGTAGGAGCTTGGGTCACTTGAGAGCTGGGCAGAACATTGGTAGTAGCTAGTGGGGTTTGATAGCTTTGTGGAGTGAGGGTAGTAGATTTTGGATTTGTGGCTGATGGAACTGAGCTCCAAGGACCTAGTGGAAATGATGGAATTGTGTTTTGAGCTAAGGTAAACAAGCTAGGGGTGATGAAGGGTTGATTACTTGGCCCCATGGGTGGCATCCCTATTGTATATTGTTGAGGTTGGCCAAAGATGCTAGCACTGATTTGGGAGATGGGTGGATTTGGAAGGCTGGGTTGGAGAGCAACAACAACAATAGTGAAGGGAGCGAATGGTGAGGTGTTTTGGGAAAAGGGGGTTTGGGATGGAGTGGTATGGACCAATGCTGGAGTGGTGGTGGCTGGATTGGCTTGTGGAAGGGAGATTTCAACTTGAGTGGAGGCTGGTATGTTTGGGTCTGTTGGATCAAATGTGGTGGGTTGAGGCTCTTCTTTTGGCATATATTGAGGATAATTTGAATCATAATAGCCTATGGGTGGTGGGAGTTGCTCAAACAAGGGGCGTGATGGATTTGATAAGGGGGGAGGTCTTCCAAAGTTGAAGGCTCCAATGTTGTCCCTTTGAAAGTTAGCCATGATGGTTTCCTTGTTTTTTTCTATAATGGTGTTCACCAATACTACATTTCTTGGTTGGTTCATGAAGGCTTCAATGTCAGTAGGTGATGGTATAGCATTCTCTGGGCTGAAGGATGGTTGAGTGCTCAAAGGGAGTGATGTTGTTGGATCCAAATGATAGGGCTCCATTGTTTCTTTCTTCTTCTTGCCTAAGCGAGTGACGGGTGGCATGAAAATGTAGAATGTTTCCTAGGGATGAGATGTAACAATGCTGATGGATGCAAAAGAGGAAGGCTTTTCTATGCAAATGATTTCCTAGGTTGAGGCAAAGCTTTATGAAAAAACCTAAGGAGGATTGGCTTGGGGATGCTAACTTCAAAGATATGTTGCCAAGGCACGAAAGTTCTTCTTTCCTATGTGCAAGCTTGGCGGTGATTGTGTCAACTTAAGGATAGACTGATGATCCTTTAGGAAGAACATGAGATTGACCACTTGTGGATCCCAACCTTTAGCTCAGGGTGATGAGGGATGACAAGTGAGAAAGCTAGATTACCCTAGACAAAGCTCTGTCAAAGGGATAACCTTGGTGAGATTGATGGATTTGGAAGATGTTAGGAATGGAAAACTTTTGGCAAAAGTGACAACAACTTTGAAGGCTTAGATGTGAAGATTTTGGATTGCTGGCTAGATGGTTTAATTCTAAATGAGATGGATGAGCTAAAATTCTTAAGGGGAAGACTAAAGATGGTTGTCTTTCCTACAAAGATGACTCTAATGCAAAAGTGAAGCTTATGCAAGAAGATGTGGAGAAACAAGGGGGTCTAATCATAGAAATCATGCCTAGTTGGTAAGGCATAAGCATTGTTAACTCCTGGATGTTGGTTAAATTGGATGGTGTGATCTAACCAGGCATCTTGAAGGGCTTCATCAGTAGCTTTGTCCTCTGCTTTGTGGAGTTTGGCAATTTGAGGACTTGGTGTTAGTTCCTTTCTCTTGGCTGAAAGTTCTTGGTATGCCTGAGATGGTTTGAGTTTAACTTTGTGGAACTTTTGTTTGGGTTTGGGTTGTTCTGACATGAATTCTTGAATCTGCTTGGCTTTGAGAGACCTTGGTTATTTTTCTTCAACTTGTTCAACTTCTAGAATAGGCAGTGACTACGCTAAGTGTGCCCTAAGCTAGGATTGACCAAGTTTGGCAAACATTCATTCAACAAATAAAAAATCAAGCAATAGATAAGAACAACCAGATAGAAGTTTTTGATTCTCAGAATGTGATACTTGTGCCGAGGAGTGTGTATGTTTTACAAATGTTTTGATTAGTCACTTCAAACACATTAACACCCTAGATGGTTGTTTATAAGGCTGACAGTTGGTTTAGCTAGGGAGTCCTCGATATACCCAAGGTACGTGAGGCCCAAATCCGTAGATGAAACCAAAAAGATGTCACATAGCCAAGAGGAGCGGTAACCCACTTCTCCTCTTTCACTTCTCAAGGGTATAAAGTTCCTTGAGGCTTTGCCCGAGTGACAAAATCTTGATTCCAAGAGAGGTGTCTTTGGATTCACCTCCTGATCTTTATACTCCGCTGAAATGCTGGAGTTGAGGTCGTCCCAAGGGGTGATGAAATCCCCAAGCAGGCCTCCTAAAAAGAGAAACAAGGTTTTGGATCCTAATCTTATGCACCCAAGATGGCCTTGAAAGATGACAAGGGGAGAGAAGACTTGGATGACCTTGGGCTAAAAAACATGCTTGTTCTTTTACCAACTGACTCTTATGTGTGCTAATCTAGACTTTGCAAGCACTCATGTTTAAAAGAAAATGTTCAATTCCAACTTTGAAATGCACCAACAAAGCAAAATCGAGCGAAGAATGAATACAAGAAGAAGAGTTAGGGTAAAAAAAAAAGTAAACCCGCACGCCCAGAGGCCCTCCACGTCAATTATTGATTAATTTTTTTTAAAGCATTCAAGATTTGGTGTGATTTTTTTTTAAGCCCAAAACAAAGATGTGTGAAACTCGATTGTCAAGCACATGCTCGGAGGCCCTCCATGTCAATAGTTTTTCAATTTTAGTATCCAAACTTGAAGTGTGATCAATTTAATCTAGAGTTTTGGTCATTTAAGAATTTTGATAAAGTTAAAGCAAATGTTCAAAGACCAAGTGAGTGAGTTAGATTGTGGAACATTTAAAACATTTTTCAAGTAGATCCATCCCCATAAATGGCGCTGAGATTGCAACCAATGGTTGAATTGATGGGTGATTAGAAAAGAGGTGAGTCCAAGGAACTACTCAAATTGATTTTTACAAATTTGTATTTAACTTAACGAAGTTTCTTAAATGTCCAAAAATCAAACTTTGCCTAAATTGCATGTGGAAAGGAGATTTGTTTTGTTCAATTTTAAAAGCTCCAAACGAAGTGTTTGATATTGCAATGGTTAATTGATCCTTTGCATTCAAGATTGGATTTTTTGTTTTAATCATGCATTCAAGGAAAATTTGATTTTAATCCATGGCATTCAAGAGTGTGTTTTGAGCAACATTCATTCAATGAAAAATGTGTTTAACCATTCAAGTTCATTCCATGAATAACCTTAAAAATATGATTAAGTTTGTTGCCCCAACCTGCAATAAGACAAAAAAAGAAAATTGATTAGTCACCCAAAATCTTCCAAAACGAAAGCTTAACTATGGGAAAATTTTTTTAACTTTTTTTTGTTGTTTTTCCTACATGTAAAAATGCTTAGAATGGTCTAAATCCTACGAAACCACTAAAAGTTAAAATTTGATTTATACTCATTTTTTTTCTTAAATAAAAAAATAAAAAGTGTAAGAACTGATATGCTAAAATAGAAATGCAACATAAACAGGCGGAGACGACAGTTTATCAGGCAGAGATGCCAAACTACGGAGACGCTGAACTGTGGAGACGCTAGTCTACAGAGACGATAGAGAAAAAGAAGCGAAGATGACAGGTCAGATTTGCAGTGTAGAAAATAGGAGAGAAGTGGAGACGCTAATTTTTGGAGATGACGATTTGGATTGGCGGCGACGGAGACGACAGTTTAGGTTAGAGGCAATGACAGAGATGACAAAGTATTTGGCAGAGACACTGATTTGCGGAGATGACAGTTGAGAATGTGCAGACGATAATCTAGTGGCGGCGCCGACAGTAGAAAACTAGTTAGAGATGCCAAACTGCAGAGATGTCGATTTGGTTGTGAAGACAACAGAGTAGCTGGCGAAGACGACAGTTTGCAGGCATAGACGCTAAACTGTGGAGATGACACTACGCAAAAAGAGCTAAAAAATGCAATTTTTTTTCAGAATTTTTTTAATGTTTTTCTATTTTCAAATTTTTAGAGGGTATTTATTCTTCCTAAGTGCATTCTTTAACCTAAAAAAACAAGCAAAACACCTTACAACGCAGTCAAACAACAACAAACATTAGATGGTTAGTTTATAAGAACAAAACATAGGGTGAAATGGATGAATGAATGACCCACAGTGGGGTCCCACCGGGCATGCCAAAATGTATATGAGAAATATGTTAGCAAGTAATACTAATCTATCAAGAGAACAAAGCATTAACTAGCATAAAAACCATAACATTTATGAGAGACAAAGTGAAAACTCTCAAATGAGAATATGAACCATGGAATGGCTCTCCCAATGAGAATGGTCACTTGATTTAGAGATGAGTCTATTATGTGGATGTGGGATGTATGCTCAAGATTCTTAAAATAGCTTCAATGGAGATGAAAATGGCAAATTGGTAGCTTTGTGAGCTCTCAATTTGGCATTATAAGGGTATGGTTAAGGCTTTTGCTTCTCAAAACTAGCATTATAACTTTAGCTCAAAGGTTGTGATGAAATGGTTTGGGAGGGGATTCAATTTATAGGCTAAGGGCTTGAGGGATGGAGGGTTAAGATGAAAGGAAACATGAAAGCTTAAGGAGGGCTAGGATGCACTCAAAGGGGAGCACATGGATTGTACTTGTTTAGCACCAATCAGGAAGTGACACATGTCACAAGGTGAGTGGATGGAGGAAAGGGGATGGATGAGTCAAAAAAGGAGGCTCAAAGGATAATATCTTCATAAAGACCCTTCATTAGGGCTTGTAAGAGCTTGTAAGAGTATTTATGGCTTTTGTAAGAGCATTCATTGTTAGGTGGTTGGGATATTTTGGAGGGAGTTGAGATTGTTGACTTTTCTTGGCTTAGGAAAGTCTTAAGCTTGCTTAGGGAATGTGACAACATTAGGGGGGATTAGAGGTGATTTAGGATTAGACTAAGCTTGTTAGAGATTTTCAAGTGGATGGCATTCATGAGGGTGGGTGAGTTAGTGGCTAAGCTTGGTTAGTATGGGTGGATGGGGTGGATTAGGCTAAAAAGGGGAATTTAGGATAGGTTAGGGGTTATTAGATTTGAGGGTTTTATTTATCAAATAGATTTATTTAATAAATGGGGATTTTGGAATTAGATAGAAGAATAGGATTTAATTGATAAATAATAGGTTATTTCATTTATCAATTAGGGCTATAGATGATTAATTAAATTAATCAGCTAGGGGATGGAAAAGGATTAATTAAATAGGAATTTAATTAATGATGCCTTTAGAAATAACTAAATAGGATTACCAAAGTGGTGTAATCAAATTTAGGTGTCTACAGATCTATTGTAGTCTTTCATGTTCTAATTATTGATCTAGTAATGTATTCATAAATATAGATAGTCTACATGTGATTATAAGAGAGGGGATACTCTATTCTTTGATTGTTTGGCTGGTGATAACACTAGTACTAGGGCGAGACCATTTCTATATGTGAAATTTACTTATTCAATCCTATGAGTGGTAATATTAGTTTCTTCCTTACATTCATATAAGTATGTTAAAACTTGGTTTGTTGTTCAAATTGATTTTTTATTATTAGTACTTTTTAGGTGAGTATTGCAAAGACTATGTGCATTTCTAAGTTTTAAAAAATTAACAAGATACAAAACTAAAGTGATTCAAACCAAAGAAGCAATGTTATATTTGTACAAATAGATAATTTGAAAGCTAGAGAGATTAGATTGCCATGGGAAAATGAGGTGATCAATACATGAAATATAATGAACAAATTAAATCCATTAAATTTGGGATACTAATGTTTGATCCAAGATGTTTAAATTAGTGACTCTGAGATAATAGTTAGCTTGGATGCCTTTACTAATTCCATCGTTGATGAATTTTTTAAAATTGAAGGTCCCACCATAATGAAGTCTTAGAACTTTCATTAGAACATTTCTAAGCAATAGTGATATAAAAAAAATGAAAATATAGAAAGGAAAAAAATTAAGAGTATTCTACAATACAACTATTACAGTTCTTTTAGCATATTCATGTGAAGTATTATTAGAGCCGAATGATATTTGTGTTTTTGGTAACATATACTCATCAATTTCAAGAATGAAAGAAAAATCTAGAAGTAGACTTGTGATCATCAATATCACCAACCCAATCTAAGTCTCTGTAACCAACAATATGAGGATCCCCTAATGTGTAGTGAATGTCATAACATGTAGTACCTTGAATGTACCTCAAGATATGTTTGGAAGCTTTCCAATGACTATCATGTGGATTATGAGGATAATTGAGAGATAAGTCCAACCATAAAGGAAATATCAAGACATGTGTGTGTTAGGTACAAAAAACTACCCACAAGTTGTCTGTATAAAGTGGAATCCACTATAGGAATAGTGAAAGTGGTAGATAAAAGAATGCCTAACTAAAAAGGTGTAGGAGAAGGTTTGAAATCAAGCATGATGAATCTCTAAAGCATATCAAGAGCATAATTCTTGTAGAGTATGACTATCCCATCTAAAGATTGAATAACTTGTAGGGCCAGAAAATAGTGCAAAAGTCCAAGGTCTATCATCTCAAACTACCCTCTCAAGGCTCATTGAATACTCTATATCATGGAGGATGAGCTACTTATAATGATGAGATTTTCTATATAAAGCACAAGTATCAATAAGTCAGTGCTATGATATTGAATTTAAATAGTAGGATCAGAATGACATCGAGTGAACTGTGAAGTAAGCAAGAAGGAATCCATCTTCTCATATGAAACTTTAGGGGCTTTTTTGAGACCATATAAAGACCTCCAAAGCCTACATTCTAATGAATATTCCTACACAAAACCATGAGGCTTCTCCATATAGATCTACTCATAAAGGTCTCCATGGAAAATGATACTCTTCACATCCATTTAAAAACCTATACATCCCTGTGAAGCTACAATACAAAGTACAAGGAGATTAGAATTGATCTTGGAAACATGAGAAAAGGTCTCAGAGTAATCAAAACTCTTTGCAAAAAGACATGCCTTGTATCTATCAATATAACCATTTACAAGATACTTGGTATGGTACACCCATTGGCACCAAACTAACTTTCTTCTTTTCAAAAGAGGACAAAGATCTCATGTGTGGTTCTTCGTCAAAGAAGAGTATTCCTCATCCATAGCCCTATCCTAATCCAAGTGTCCTATAACCTCTAAAAAACTCTATGAATCATCTATAATGATATGACTCAAGAGTCCAATATCAATTTTGAGCATAAGTGTGACAAGAATCTACAGGATTTACTAACATAGATCCTATTGCATAAATAATAGCACAAGCTAAATTGTGCACTATCTAAATAATTGGTAGAGGTGGTGAAGGGGGATCAATATCAAGATCTTCCTAAGATGATGCATAATCCTACAGAGGAGTAGAGGAAGTACTAGATAGTCAAGGAGAAGCTAGTGATGGAGGCTCCATTTGAGGATAACGCTTATCAAACTAAACATCTCGCCAAAAAAAGACATTGATGAAATTTGTATCAAACAACTTGTATGCCTTCACATCCTCACAATAGCTAAAAAAGATGAGTGGTTGGCTCTTCCTCTCCATGGCTTTCCACAAAGCATCTGGAATAAATGCCCAAGCCTCACTACCAAAAATGTGGAAAGTAGAACCATATGGCTTGACATGATTCCAAGCCTCCATAGGAGTCAAGTGTCACAATGCTTTGTGAGGCATCTGATTATGAATATAATTCACACAATTGATAGCCTCAACCCAAAATGAAGAACTCATAGCTTGAGATTGTATCATACAATTGGCCATCTCCTATAATGTCATGTCCTTTCTCTCTATAACCCCATTCTACTAAGGGGTATGGGGAACTATGAACTAATGTTGTAAACCATGCTTAGTACAAAAATATTTGAAAGATTGATGTACATATTTCCCCATTTCTAGTGTGTATACACTTGACATAAAGACCAAACTACTACTCCATAAATGTCTTAAAGATTCAAAATGTATCAAAGACATTAGACTTGTACTTCAAAAAGTACACCCATGTGCATCTAGAGAAGTCATCTATGAAGGTAAGCACATATTGAGCACCTAAAAAAGATGGAGTGGGGAATGAAATAAGATCACTATGTATCAACTCTAATGATGCCTTATCACATATGGATCTAGCTACTAGAAACGGATCTCTATGATATATCCCAAGTACACAGCCTTGACAAACATTGTCAGTACAAGAGATTTGAGGTAGCCAAATTTCTAGCTTCTATGTACTCATCTACTATAGATATCTATAGTTGACTTGACAAGAACACTCATGTGAAAGCTTTCTTACTATGTCTATATGAGAAATAATAGAAACACTTGTAGAATGGAAGCTCTCAAAGCCATCAAACAAATATAAGTAAGACTAGAGATCAACACTCCTAGTAGCAACAACCAAGTTAGGATCATGGAGGTCTCGAATAACCACATCATGTAGTGAGAGATCAACTATTTTACCCGAACCAAAATGATAAATCTGAAAGATAGACAAGAGGTCTGTAGAAATGGATGGAACCAAGAGAACTTCTAGTAGTGAACCACCCTCTAAAGAGATAGTTCCTTAACCTATGAATAAAAGCTATGTGGAATCACCAATTTCAATATGTGCCATATAGTGTGAAGCACCTAAAATAAGAATCCAAGTAGCTATAGAAGACAATTCTTATACAAGCATGTCCTTTCCCTAAAGGAGGAGGTGGTGGCTTTAGAGAAGCAATAATGTGCTCTTGCATGGCCTTCTCTAAAGCCTCAAGACATTTCCAACACTTGGAAATTGGATGTCCTTCCTTGCTACAAATATTGCAAGGATCACCTCTATACTTCTTAGTCTTGGAGTTAGAGTTACTAGACATAGAAGATTTACCCTTTGGAGAGGGTTTCCAAGAATTTGATATAGGAGTAGGCTTGGAGGAACTCTCACTACCTGCTAAAATTGGGTAGGGCTTTGGTTTCTACTTTGACTTCCCTGTAGATGTCAAAGTAACCAATACCTAATTCTTTGAATTGGTGATAGTATCCAATTGTGTAAGCTTGGACTTATCTCTAGTGATTGATCACAAAAGACCTTAGAAGTGGGCATGGTAAATTTGGGACCCAAGACATCCATAGTGGAATGGAAGGTAGACGAGAAAATTTGAAAGTTTCCTCAAAGCTTTGATACAATCATATAGATGCACTCCTTATCTATCTTCTCTTTCTCACATCTTTGTAACAAAGTTATCTAATGTTTGAACCACACGAGAAAGTCCTCAATAGAGGGGAAATCATCTATTATAAGAGAAGTAAGCTATGCCTAAATCTAAAGTGATTAGAACTCGTTGATGGTACCAAATAAGTTGTTGAACTTGTCCCAAATTTCTTGAGTAGTGGAACACTCATCAAGATAAAACTATAATTTGTCTAAAAAAGTCAAAGAAATCAGACCCATGGCATCATCCATCGTATTCCTAGGCTACAAAGTCTGATATTGACTCTAGAATATTGGTTGCACTGTATCTAAACAAGACCACAAAACCTTTGAATGGAGAAGTTGTTGCATATGAGATTTCCATGTATGATAGTTGTGTGGGTTAAGAACTACTAAAAAAGAAGAGGTCTCAACCATTGTTTAAAGTAAGTGTTTGAATTTTTTTGATATGTTGATATTATAACAGAAAAGAATGAAAAAAAACCCCCACAATGTAAATGACCAAACCCTAGTTTGCAGAAGGAATGTGTATACAAGAATAGAGAAAAATGACTTTAGTTGTGTATCACAAATACTTGGTATAAAATAATGGTAAAATGACAAAGAATCTAGAAATTTCTCGAGAATATATTTTTGAAACTATTTTTGGATTGAAACATAGAGCTATAACAAGGAAGTTACACCCCCCAAAAGATTGAATACATCATCTAACTTAGAGGAAAAAATAGGTACTAAAATAGAAAAAATCCAAAAAATACCTTCACCATTATCTCCATCTCTAAATCATTTTTCTGGTGCTTCTTTAAGATAGAAAAAAAACATCTGTATGCTCATGTTGGATCGAAAAGATTGTTAGGGCCTCTAGAAGGCAAGAATTATTTATTTATTTATTTATTTTTTTAAATTTAAATTTTTTGTTTAAAAAAAATAAATTAAAGATGACCAAGTAGAGATCAGGCGGCACAACTAGTGATGGTGGCTTGTAGGTGACATGTAGGTTGAATGGAGGTAGGGAGAGGTGGGGCGGTGGTAATAGTGACACAATGGTAGCATGGGGGTGGACGCTGATGTGGCTAAGGTTGACTATAGGTGATGATCATGATGAATTTCCAAAATGTTAGTGGTTTTGGTATCCGTTGCAGTAAATTTTAAATAGCCAACGATAATAATAAATAAAATTTAAATTATTATTTTATGATTTTTTGTTTTGATTTGGGTGTAGAGGTTGTACAACCTTGTTATGCAATATTTTTTTTTCCTCCCTAGTCAACATTGTCCAAAATTGACAAAATTTATATGAACTAGGGGTTTCGATGCTGTCTAAAAACCAATCGTGAGGTCTGTTCAGCCTCAAAGTGCTCCAAAAATTAGAGACCCCCCTATTTTCATAGAAAATACTCAAAAAATGCCAGATCTTTTATGTCAAACCCTCATTTATATTTTTCTCCAAATACTGAACAAGCTAGAACAGATCCAACTCTTATACCATGAAGGATTTGAGAAATACAAATCAAAAAAATCCGAAGAATACGTACATGCAAGAACCTGTCATATAGAAGAAAAGGCAAAGAAGAGGCAAGGGTTTTAGTCTAAAAATACAGAAAACTATATTATTAGATGGAAAAGATAAGAAATATTACAAAAGATCAATCCTTATAGAAGGAGATCGAAAAACCTAAAAGGGAAACCCTAAGAGGTAAACGATATTTAATAATTAATAATTAATTATTAAATACAAATACAAAGTGCATAACATGAAATCTTAAGAAGGGAGTAAAGGTAATTTAATAAATTAAATTGAATTAACCTTTACTCTAATTCAATATTAACCAAAGTACAAAAATATAATATCATTCTAAATAATCTAAATAGAAACCACAATATATTATATTTTCAATTTCTTAATTATTTTTACTTTTAATTATACTTTGCAAATCAATCATGTCATTTAGTGGATGTATCATTTTATAGTTATTTAGGTAAGTGGAACTATAATGTTAATTGTGAAATGCAAGTAGAGACTTTGATTGATATGCTAATAATAAATGTGATGAGATTTTGAAAAATAAAGAAAACCTTCCTTGTATTGTATGTTTATTTTTCTTCAAATTTATTTTGAATTTGTTTAAATTACTTATAATGTATTGACAAATTAAATATAGTTTTAAATAGACTTATCATTATCTAACTAAAGAAAAATGGCATTATAACATGCTAAAATATCAATAGAGAGTTTTAACATGACAAACCAAAAGATATGATCAATTATTTTTTTGTGATGGGTAATGGGTCAAAGATGAATTATTTGTTAATTTAATTTGTGTAGATTAAATTATTTTTATTATTAATTAAGATCAAGTAGATTCTAACCTAGGACCTCTTTGACAAGTGACTCACAACTTACCATTGTGTTTGATATTGTTGTCTATAAGTACGATCAAATTTATACAACATGAAAAGAACAAAAATTCTAGGATAATTGCATAAACATATTTTTATTGTTACTTTTAATTTAATAGAGATGATTTGTCATCTATTATTATTATATTTCAATCTTACAAATTAATTTAATGTTAAATAGACTTCTCACACCCTAACTAAAAAATAACTAATAATACACTTGATAAATTTAGTATAACAAAATTTAATTTTAATAGATTGATAAATATCATAAAATATAAAAAATATCTAATCTTTCATTTTATATTACATTTATCTCTTTTTTTACTTTTTTATTTTTATTTTATAAAATACTTATTTTCATTATTATTTTTATTCTTACAAATTAATTTAAGTAAAACTATTATTATCTAAAATTAAAAATTATTATCAATTTTTAATTTATTTAGACTATTTAACAATTTAAATAGACAATTTTTATACTAATGAAAGTTTTTATATTAGTAAAATCAAAATATACAAAGGTAATAAAATAGCCTCATGAAAAAAGTAAATATCATAAATATAAAGAATATATTAAATTCATTAATTTAAAAGATTAAAATATCTCTTTAAGTATCTTTATAAATTTATTGTTTATTTTGAATATAAATATTTTGAAATATATTTTACATAATCATATTTAAAGAATAAATGAAAAAATATTAATATTTCACCTTAAATTGTTCAAGTAATACCTACACTAGTTGCATTATGCACTTCAAGATTTGAGGCATAAATCTACATGTTCTATTTTTCACCAATTTCAATTTATTTAATTTCCAAAGAGCATAAAGCCTATTTTCATGGTTTAATTTTGTTTGTATTGTAATTCCATAATCAGTACAAAGTGGTCTAAAAAAAAACATATCTTAGTTGGAAATGGATTTGACAATCAACATTTAATCAAATCTTATGGTATAGCTTAGATTGTTCATTTTAACTTGTATTTTACCATAAAAGTCACAAATTAAGTCCAATTCAAAACAAATAAATTCAATATAGAAAACCTTAATCATTGCAAGAAAAAATAATTTTTTTAATCACAAATAAATTCATGGAGAAAGATTTAAAGTTAAGAATGAAACCTTTATCCGAACAATAAAGGCTAAATACAAATGAAATTGATAAAACATAAAAAGTTCATAGGTGAAATAAAATTAATAAACCATAAACAATATCAAAATTTCATAAAATAATATCAAAGATGAAATTGAAATTAATATTAGGAAAAATAAATATTTACAAAGGTAACAAGAAAACTAACCTTGTTCTTTTGGCATTGGATCCTAAGTACTTTAGAAGAGGTGATGAGATATATGAAATTCACGACATGGGTTCCATAATTATGATCTCATGCAGATGTTGAAGATGTGAAATGAATTTGATGGACTACATTCATTTGTTGTTATCTCATTCCAATATTTTTTTTTTCATTTTAATCATTTTATAAGAGGAAGCTCATTATGGCTAGTGAAATATGTTGCAGTATAATAGTCAAACCTACCATGAAAACTTGATCAAAGCTTGGTTCAATTCTTGTATTAAAAACATCTCTATTGAGCATAATTCTTAGATAAGAACTCTTGTGTGTCACCTACACATAATTTATTTTTCCAAAAACATTTTAAGAAGGAAAAGATTTATTATAGAAATGATATTGAAAATAAATACATTAATTAAATAAATATTAATAAATCCAACTAAGGAGGAACAAGCCCTACATTTATTGTAGTCATGTAAAGTACGGTCCTAAAAATTATGCAGTAGCATTATGAGAATTAACCTCATAATTTGAGCAGGATTTTCAAAAGAAGCCACAATTCATAACTACTTGGATGCACTCTTAGGTAGTATGGTTGATTTTATTCAAAGTAAAGATAGGTTCTTCACCATCAATTTTATGTCCAAGAAAGCCTTCCCAATTGTGTTGTTGAATAGGAAGATGTATGAAGGTAAGCAACCATAGATCTAAAAATTGCATAATTGAATTTGCAAAATGAAAACATAGAAATGATATGTTCACCTTGAATTTGTTATGTAATAATAGAATATGCAGAACAAAATTTAGAAATGAGATATTCACCTTGAATTTGTTAATTATATGATTGAATTTGTATTTAAAAATAACTTACAAATGAAGTACTCACTAAAATATGTCTATTAAATAGCTTAATATTGGAAACACAATTTTTTTACTACAAATTGTAAAAAGAAAAGTTGGAAGTGATTGCACAAAATACATACATTTCTTATAACAATAAAACCATTTAACAAATCATATATGAGATAAATAATTTATATAACATAACAATTTAATAAATAAACATCATAATTTAAAAAAAACAAAAACAAAACTAAAAATAGTTAATTTTCATTAGGACAAAATTTTTTATTAGTACATAGATAAACACATTATAGTTTAGTACAAGCACAACAAATGAGTTTATACTAACTGGGTAAGAATCACGACTGGAGACCGTGGACCCACCTAGTTTTGTTGTGTGACATTGTGAGATCTTACCAAAAAAGCTACTATGTCCATTCTTAAACATCACACACTAAGGAATAAATTAAGCTTGGAAAAAAAGGGTAAGTGCACAAAGATGAGTGTCAATTCCACAAAAGTCTGTCGATTGAGATCATGCTCTTCTAGAAATGGGCACCTGTATTAGGCTTAGATGCCCGATTCGAATTTCAAAAAATGGGCACCCATTTAAAAAAAAATCAAGTGTCCATTTTTTATTTTCAAAAATCGGGTGCCAATTTTTGAAAAAAATTAAAAATTAAATTTTTTAAAAACAGGTACCCATTTTTTATTTAAAAAAAGTGGGTGCTCGCTTTTCAAAAATTCAATTTTAAATTTTTTTTGGGATTTAAAATATGTTTTAAATGTTCAAAATGGGTGCCAATTTTTTACAACATGGGGCATAATTTTTTTCTCCCACCTCGGACTTGATTTTGGGATAGGCTTGGTGAGACCAAACCTATGCCTTGACCTCTCAATGTTTGGCTAAGACATTGAACTAACAAATTTAGGCTTGCCATAACTTTTAGAGGGTCTTCCCAATCATTTTTTTTAATGAAACAAAAACCCATTAGATTTTTCATTGTCCTAATTTCAAAATATAAATTTTATAGTGATTTGATTTGATTTACTATGTTTACATTTTTTAAAATCAAAGGTGGTACCTAGATGTAAAATAATAAGGTTCACCAAAACTTTAATAACTTTTTTATTTTATGATTTTTCTTAAATTAATTTATATGTCATCAATCTACATAGAATTCTTTTGAAGTTAAAAAGAAATTTGAACAAAGTGAAATTTTGATCAAATTATGATGTCTGAATGTGAGAGGTTTTAAAATTTACATTTATAACCAATTACAAATTAAAAATTAAGGAAAAATATTTGTATCAATCTTTGGTGTGTTAGGTAACTTCCTTTAAAAGGATTTAAAAAATTTATTTATTTGTGTCAAATTATGGTGTCCGTATTCTAGTGTAGTATGGTCCTAAAACATGCATTTAAAAAAAATAGTTTTAAAAGATCCATACCAATAAAAAAATCTATCACATGGGTGGATAAATAAATTACATATTCAAAAAGTAGATTCCGAGCACTACAATATTTATTTTTAAATATTTAATATTCAATCTCTAAATGCCTCAAATTTTGACATCAATTGACAAGAAATTTCAAAAATAGGAAAAACACTTTCATTTTTTGCCCAAAAGTGAGGCCCAACTTCTTGCACTTACCCATAAATCAACTTTGACTATTTAAAAATTTTAGCTTAGGAATCAATCCTTAGTGTGTGATGTTCAAGCCTTTTGAACTAGTACTAATCTCTGGTATATTCAAATGAATGCTTGTTAATGCATTATAAATATTAGCCATAATTGAATACCAATTTTGTTTGGGCTCTTCATTTTCCATAAATTGTATTCTACTCACATAATATAGTTTAGATTATGTTTTTATCATTAATTCCTTCTTATTATTTTTTATTAGATAATTCACTGTCCATTTCTTACAAAATGCTCTTCCAATAGATCATAAACTCTATGAAAACATTATATTAATCTTACATGTTGGAATTCCTTTCAAAAATTAATGCCTCTTTCATCTCCTCAATATTTTTTCTACTTGTATACTTTCCTTTAAAATGCATAAATTATCCTAGGTTTTTATTTTTCTTTCTACTACACTTGCTGCAAGAGTTCATAAAGACTATTTAACAAATATTTTATATTCTTTGGAACTTGTAATGTTTAGTTCTTGTTGTGTAAGAAACTATTGCAATGGTTAAGTGCACATTAAATACAATATTTTAATAAACCCATCAATCAAACTTAAAATTTTATGAGACTTATTAGTTGTTTTTAAAGTCTTAAATTTTATTTATTTATTTAAAAACTTAATATAATTGTGTTTTTCCAATTTGTGATTGTTGCAACTATTTTTGGTAAGGAAATAAATGAGTTTTCAAATAGTTTAATTTGCAAAAATAGGAGAACTTTCCATACAAGAGAAAAAAATATCTTGATATTTTTTACTATAGACAATTCAAAACAATTCTACATTCTTGGAGAGGTCTAGCCTTTACCCACTATGCATATCTTATTTTATGGAAACCTTCCAATGCCTTTTTTTTCACCACCATTTTCATCACATTCCAACTTTATTTTATTTGACTTCAGATAGAGACATATTGTCAACACTCCTTGATCTTCCATCAACCTTGAGAGCATACTATTATTGACTTCCTCTAAATGATTCATGGTTAGTAGGAACTATAGTGTGTGTTCTCTAATGATAGTCACATTTTCTTGATCTTGACCCCCTACCCCTCCTCAACAACTATCGCTAAACCCCTTGTTTACTGAGGGATTTAGTAAGGACTTTCCAAACTTGAAATTTAAGAAAGAAGAGGCAGTTTCCTTTTGGTAGGCAACCCAAGCCTTGGCACCTTCCCCAGAGATACAATAATCATGGTATTGTCATTGATCCTGGTTGCAGTTTTGTCTAAGAATTTTCTATTTATGGAGCATGTAGAATTGATCTTCAAGATAAGATTCCCATCAATATTCCCAATGAATGGTCCATTGCTTACAAGTGCAATAATGCCATAACTTTTCAAAGGAAGGCATAGTATGCCAATTAGGTGTTGAGCATCGAGGGCCAATTTCTGATTAGACCTATGGAAGTTCCACATGGTACAAACATAATTCCTTTCCTTGCCCTTCTATTAGATCCCACTTCTTATTGAAATAATTTACTTGTCCATCAAATATATAGGTATGTGCCTTGATAGCACTACGAAATGCATGGAGTATCTATCTCTCTTTTCACTAACCGTTGGAGTCTCTATGTCATTCCCCTCTCCATGTCTCTTTTTTTATTCGACATTTTCTGAATCCCTATCTCTTCAACCTAAAATCTTGGTATGACTAATTAAAAACAAAAATCTTAAATGAAAACCCTAAACTTTGTGCCAATGAATCAAAAATCCTTGAATTGGGGCAATGAAATCAATTGAGCGAGAAAAAAATTGCATTCCATCACACCAAATCCTAACTAGGTATATGTGAACTATTGGTTTCTATTTTTCTACCACAACCTATTCAATTATGAGACCAAGAGAATTTTGAGGATAATGAAAATATTGCTCATGATGGATGCAAATTTTTGGACAATGGTAGAGATTTGTTAGTTGAAAGAAATTCTCTGTAATCCTAGCAAAAACAACAATATCAGATATCACTATGATACTCAACACAATAAGAAAAATAACTAACAAATAAGAATGAAACATAAAATATTTAAAGATTGCATAATGCTCTACTATTGCAGAAAATGTGGACAACTTCTACTATAAATTGATTCCACAATGCATCTTACAAAGTTTTGTACATTTCCTTAAATTGTAAATAGATCTTGGTTAAGATTCCAAATTCATCAATAAATGCATTTTTGTTCTTTACAAGTATTGACAAAAGAAATTACATGCAAAAATTGATTTTATTATTATAGGACATGTGTTTTGGAAGTGAAGAGAGTAACTAAGAGGGAAGGGGTGAATCAATTATGACAAAAACAATTCCTTTTACCTAGATGTCAAATACAACTTTTCATTGATAATCCAATTATTCACCTAGCTTGGTTTAAACTAAGTTCTTGTTATAATTCAGTTAACAAAGAAATCTTAATGAATATTAATGTTTCTAAACCTTTAGTAACTTAGTTCTAGAAACATAAAGCATAAAGAAACAACATGAACACAGATGACACCAAGATTTAATGTGGAAACCCAATTTGAGAAAACCACCATGCAACTAATTACATTATTTTTAGTTTTCTAAAGTGAGCCCTATTAGGACTTAACCTATTAAAGGTTATAATACATACTATTAAGTATGTGTAACGCCCCACCAAGGGACCCAAAAGAATTAACCTAAAGTTTTACTAAGTTTGCTAAACATTTAAAAAAAAAAAAAAGTAAGAATGTATAACATACACATCAAACACATAGTAGCGGAAGCAATAACATGTAATCATCAACAAACATACATCACAAGTTACATTCCTTAAGGATCCCAAGACGTGGAGTCACATTTAAATTTAATTAATTCTAAGTCTAACAACTACCACATACATATGAAAGAATAATCAAAAAGTCCAATGTCCATAATATACATTTGTTCCGAATGCCTCTTGGCAAATTAATTCGGAATGCTCAATCATCCACTGTACATGTCACAGGGTATGAAAGGCTTAAAAGAATATACATATATAAAGATAAAGATACATCATCCTCAATTCCATGATACAAAGTACAATAAAATAAATGAAATTATATACCATACATGATACATCCATCCATCGTAAAAAGATAAAACATCCACCATAAAATCTAACCATTCATCATAATAATCCATGAACAGAATGAAGGTATAAGCCAATAGTAATACAGCAGCCATGGTGTCTCGGATGGATCTCAATGGTAAGAGTAAAAGCACTACCACCCAACTGCGTGGAACCTAGATGGTCCACTCCCACCGCGTTGAGGAGATAGTCTCAAGTCCCAAACGAGGTATCAAAACACAAAACACAAGTACTCTCTAAGTCTGGGAAATCCTAAAAGTATACTAACTCAAAGGTTCAACATAGATAGACATCTAGACCCATAGGCACCACAAAGACACGTAGGAAACCTACTATGCAAGCGGGAAAGTCTCATGACATGAATCACATTGGAACTTACCCGAGCAATCCCTCAGGAATCTCGGGTCCCCAATAATCCTGCGGCCATTAGTATCCTCTCATACTGATGAGGCATACTATGGAATGCAAGGTCGTAACCAAGCGTTCTCTATACCCCATCCTAGTCTGTAGTAGCACTCAAGGCATGTGAGAGAACATACAATTATCTTATTAGGTTCATTTAAGTCAGTATTTAGGTGAGATGTTTTCACTTATTAAAACAAACAACTTACAATGAGTCATCCCCAGAGCCACTTCGGGTCTCTCGTCCCTCATTGCAAGCCACTTCCCAACACTACACATAGATAACCTACCCTAGGCTCATGAAATCACAAAACACAAAATATCACCTCAGCCCTATACAAGCGACTGTAAAGCATCAAATGATAATCATAATGATCACAATAGTTCTCTATCAGCAACTGAAGGCATCTATGATAAGTAACAATATCTAATGGTTCTCCAATGAGAAACCAACAAGTATCCTAATAATAGATCACAATACTGATCGAAGACTCTAGAATGGTCAAGTCAGAACATGTCACAACATGACATCATCAAGAACAAATCACTTTAAAACACCTCAGCTTCACACAAAGAAACTGGAAAGCAGTAATAAACAATAAAAACATCCATCATAGAGCACTCCATCACATTACTATGGTCGGGTTAAGAAAGATCGAGAACAAAACAACATAGCATCACAATCACATAATCCCTGAGCCTCTGGTAACAACCTACAACTGGTCAAAACTAAACAACCCCCAAACTCCCAAAGCATAGACAATACACAGAAAACATCATAGTGTTACAGTTCGCAGTAAAGTTCCAATCTTCATTTTAGTGTGAGTTTTTGAGTATAAGAAGGTATATTTTAAACCATATAGATTAGTCCTTTTTCTCGAAAAAGTCTAATTACGCAGCTTGTTTTAAAGATCTAAAGGTAAGTTGTTTATTTAACTTATTGAAATAAATAAGTAATTTCAATCTAAGAAATATTATATAAAAAAAAGAAGATAATATTACTATAGATCTACAATTTTCATTTTAACTAAATTCATCATTAATTAAATTCAATTAAAATTCTATATATATATATATATATATATATAATTTTTTTTTTAAAAATTAATAATTATCAAAAACCTAAATACTTATATTTCCAACTCAATAATTATTTAATTATTAATAATTAATAAAATTACTCATAATTTTATTAATTGAAAATAAATTATATTTAAATGCATTATTTAAATAAATAATAAGAAAATGTATGAATAATTATTATTGAGCAATATTAAAATCTTATTATAATATTAATAATAATTTACAATAATATTAAAATGGTTAATTAATTAAATTAATAATTAAATGCAACTTTATATTAAAATTATTAATTATTAATATTTTAAAAAATGTTATAATACACATTACCATTTATAAAAAAAAACGTTGGTTTAATATGGTCGTGCGGCTGTTTAAAAGCCTGCCGGCACTTAATTATATGCGGCAGGACTATTGCGAATTCGTAGTACAGACCTGCGAATCAGTTCGCCGCCAAATGAGTATTTGGGGGGGGGGGGGGGGGTGGGTCAGACCCCTCCTCACTTATATTATATATAATTTTTTTAAAAAAATATAATAAATGTTATTATATTATTATTTTTATTTATTTAAAATTATAATTTTATTTATTTTCATAAAACCAAACTCTCATGCATGACATTATATATATAATTTAATTTTAAAAAAAAAATTTAATTTTTTTAAAATTTTTTTTTAATAAAATCTATTACAACCAATTTTTCCAAATTAAACTTCCCAATTCAATTTTAATTCAATCCAAAACTCGATTTAATCCAAATTCTCTTTTTACCTACGAATGAGGTTTTTCTAAATAGTTTTCCAATCTAGATTTACAGATGAAATCGGATAGCAAAAGATCCAGAACGAAGAATTCACACATTCGAGAAAACAAGTTCTTACAATCACAAAGTAGACAGAAAATATTAAATTTCTTAAATCATTTAGGGGTCAAAATATCAGACCCTACCTGAACCTGATGCTAATACGCAATTCCCAAAATTGTAAGAGAACTCGCTCCTCTTCAATAACTTTCTTCTGAAAATCTTTCGTAGAATTCTCCTTCTGAAATTTTCTTCCAAAAACTCTCCCCAAAATTCCTGTCCAAATTCGTGTCCCCCCAAAAATGAACCTCCCCAGTTGTGATAAGAAGTCTTCTCCTTAAATCAGGGCACTAATTGTGCGTTCACCCGAGAAGACTCTTTGCACCACTAAGTTAACTCCCAAATTAACCTTTATTATCTTTTCTTTTATTTTGCATTCATCTTTTCATGCACATTAAGTTGAATTATTAAATAACTTTATTTAATATTCCACTTGACTTCTACTTTAAATTAATTAATTACTTTAATCTCATGTGCACTCTATGAAATTAAAATAACATTATAATTTTCTCTTATTTTATCTTTTTAATTTATTTCTTATATTTAATCTTATGCACAAGTCATGCGAACTAGAATCTTTTATTAAATAATTATATTTTCACTTTTTAAATTATTTTAGAAGCTTAATTGATAAAATATTTATTAACTCAAATAATAATAATATTTAGCATTTATTTAAAAATGAACTCTAAATATATATTATTATTAAATTAACTAAGTATTATCACGTTCTAAATTTAGACTTAAAGCTTTTATCTCCAAATTTAATTCCTTATTATTTAATTAATTTCTCAATTAATTAAATGCCATTAAATATTAAAGTGTCATAATAATTCACATTAAATTAAATCATTAATTTAATCTTTTTAATTAAACTTAATTAATAGAAAGTACACCAAGGACTCATAAAACAACATACTAAAACCCATCATAGAAAAACACATACTAAATCAAACAAAAGGGTTATAATCACGAAATTACATCATTTGATGCATTCAGAGGGTACTTAACTCAGATACTTGTCCTAATTATCAATTAGGACAATCGGCTAAAGGGTTTAGGATTTGGACTTAAGAGTTTATCTCCCCTCTCTTACCATTGAGATAATGCGATAGGGTACGCTCATCCTGGCAATTCAGGGAAGTTGATACCCGGTACCTGCAACCTACATAAAATTCACGCATGTACAAACACAATATTTCAAGCTAAATAGACAATGGCAAGAAGTGGTACATCGTATAGATCCCGACTAGCAGGTGACTACAACTCCCTTCCTTAACCACATCAGAAACACCATACATAACGAAAACAAACACGCACACCATACACATGTAGTATGGGGTAAGTATCCATAAGAAAGCACATGTGATAATAAACCATCTAACTAATCATCATCGATAATTGAAAACATTGAATAATCATCATACATGCATGAAATATAGAATACCAAGTAATCTCATCATATAATAAACTGAGTGTAAAACAACATCTGATAATCTCTAAAATAATAATACTAATCATCAAACATAAAATTGGCCTAAAAGAGTTTGGCAAGAATGACTGAAATACGACTTAGGGGTAGGCACTACAGTATGATCTTGTTAGAGGATTTAGATCACCTTGTTAGGAGTGGCCTAGTTAGAGGTCTTCAAATACTTAAATCTTCAAATGTCACCTTGCTAAAGGATTTATAACATGACTATTAAGTCAACTCTGTTAAGAGATTTCTTCACTGCTACAATGGTTAGAAGGTAATAGTAATTTCACCTGATTTATGAACAAAATTCTTTGTAGATTCAAATCTCTATTTTGGCTTGACCTTCAGATCCTTAATGATCAGAATATTTTTTGCTGTGTTTCTTCCACCCTTTCCTTCTCTTCCTTTTTCTTTGATCACATATCCATCTTATTGCACATATTTTTCTCTTTATTAAAATACTTGATCTCTAATATATATCATAAGCTTTGTCAACTCAGATTGAATACTTGTTTAAATAACTATTAAACATCAAACTAGTCGGCCTTAATTAGTTAATTAATTAGAAAATGTAATTTATTGACACTTGGTCAATATTGGGATTAATCACTTGATTAACACTGAGATTCCTTTGATGCTTAAACACTCAGTTAATACTAACTATGCTTGGTTAATACTGCATGTCCTTTATTTCTCGACTTCTCGATTAATATTGACTATGCTTGGATAATATTACAACTCCTTGATTTCTTGACTACTTGGTTAATACTGACTACCCTTCATTGCCTGATTACTAAGTTAATACTAAAATTTGTGTAACATCAATGATAACATACAATTTGAAGAATTGTTTCCAACAATGTTGCCCTCCACATAATGGTATGAATGCAAACGTGAACTATTTTGTAGATTGCCACACATCTCTATTACAAACCACGTGCAATAAAATGCTTAGGGAAAGTGGTGACTATTTTCACATTACCATTTAAGTGTCAATAAATACTTGTTTAATGCCACACACCACATACCAAAATGTTTGATTTGTGGAAAGAACATTTGTAGAATAATGTACTAACAAGGGTTTCTTGTACATTAATCTAGGATAGTTGTGTAATTCTTGTGCAGCTATATCACATTTCCTCTCTATGCTTTTCTAATTTAGGTATTTCTTTTTATGCACCCAAAAGATAGAAAAATTTGCATGTCCTCTTAAGGTAGATTTAGTTGAGTAGCATTGCATTCAATCCCATAAGAAAAAAAATGTAGTTATACTACTAGAAGCCTATTCCAATTTATTACTAGAAAATTGTGGAATTTATTGTGCTCAACATTTTTTCCATTGCTAAAATTTGTGAAATTATTAAAGTGGAATTAAATTACTAGAATGCAGAGAATCATTATCTAAAGACTAGTGAAAATTGTTTATATAAATGCATTCTCAAATGAGAGAGGATATATTCAAAGAACAAACAACTAATGCACTCAATAAATGGCTAGAAAATTGTAGAGAGATTGAATATAACACCACCAAAACATAAAAACAAAGAGATTGATATTTTAAAATCATATACATTTTATCTTCTCAAAAAAATCTAATTCTAAAGCTTCTTTGTAAGCAAAAACAAAACATTGCTCACATTTTAAGATTAGACACATTAATTCCTTCACAAAAACAAAGCTCTATCTCATTCCAACAATTATCCCATTCCAACACATTGCTTGCAATTTTTGTGTACCTAAATTATGTTATATATATTTATCTTAATATTATATATATATATATGTATATATATATATATATATACATACATATATATATATATATGTATATATATATGTGTATATATGTATATATGTATATATATATGTGTATATATGTATATATGTATATATATATATATGTGTATATATGTATATATGTATATATATATGTGTACATATATACACATATATATATATATACATATATACATATATACACACATATATATATATATATATATACATATATATATATACATATATGTATATATGTATATATACATATATACATATATACATATATGTATACATATATATATATATATATATATATATATATATATATATATATATATATATATATATATATATAAGATAAATGTTTCCAACTGTAAATGAATTGACTTTTTTTTTTTTTGTGTGTGTGAGAGAGAGATTATATATGAATCAAATTAATGTTTAAAAAAATAGTTTAGGTTTGTAAATTTTTAGACATTATTATTTATTTCAATATTAATTAAGGTTTTTTTAAGGCAAAAGTGGGCAAGCCATTGTAATATTATATTATTAAAACTGATTCAAAAGGTCAACTAGGAAATAATCAGGAAGAAAACCTGAAATAATCATCGCTCAATACAAAAAATGTGATTCATCAAATATTACATGCTAAGTATAGTGCGTAGGTTCAAAAAAGCAGTTGGTTTACATTATGGAGTATATACTACCTCCGAACATATAACTAAGAAAAAAAATACAAAAATCAACTCTTCAAGCTTTCATTCTTCCATCACGACACAATCTCGAGTGACCTGCTTTGTGTGAACATCATCACCCATATCTAATACCCAACTAGTAGTAGTAGCAACCTAAATTGCAAATCCCACCCCAAATTAGAGCCGAAACCCCTCATGAAGGTCACTGTGTTGAGACACCCAAGCCCCAGCCACTGCACTATTCAACTACCTATTCTAGAGACCATCCCATGCTAGACTTCAAATTTCTTTAAGGATGATTATGGAACCCAAAATCCTCATGCCCGCATTCCAGTTTAGGGTCATGCTAGACATTCCACTTTGCATATGAACCATTAGCTAACCTAATACAAGATAGTTGTTGCGAACATTGGCTCGGTGGGGCATTTGAAAATCTTACCAAGTCAAAAATAACATACCCTATTTTTCTAACTGGGTTTTCCAATTGAAAGCCAAGAGCCTGAGCCATGACCTGCATATATTTATAATTAACATTATTTTCATATTATTATAATTTTTTATAACGATAGAATGAGTACATTCATATTAATTTGGAAATTTAGTCTACTATCATTGTTGTATTTTATAATATTATCTCTACCAATTTCTCATTATATAATGCCCATTCTTCATATTTGTATTATTTTCTCATTTACCAAAAGCCAACTTATAATATCAATCTAACCTTTAAGTTGTTCAAATCATGCTTCTAGCACATTATTTACTACCATGTCTTCTCCCAATTACATTCTGGTAGTCGTACTTATAAACAAAACTTGCTACACTTCTCTATCCATTATTCCCAACCCAAATTATTACCTTCATTCCTTATGCTGATCTTATCCATATCTATATCAACCCTAATATATTGGAACCTTCCCTTTTCAACATTCCTCCATGCACCTTTGATGCATGTGTATAAATGATAGATTAAATGGAAAAACAAATTCATGCAAGACCTAATGGATACGATAATGATGAATTTAATAGTATTAGGACAACAACCCATTTTCATATGAGATTGCTAATAACCCTTTACTTATGGAATTTGTGACACCTTATTTTCAAATGTATGGGAGTGGCTTGATTCTCACTTTGGATATTTGGTCGTAGCATATGTGCATTAAATATTTTGAAAGTTTTAGATTTTAAAGGATTTATATAGAGATCAATTTGGACTATTTTTTATTCACAACAATTTACATTTTAAAAATGAAATATGAAAATCACACACCTTAAGTGTGGTCAATAAAATCTCTTGACCATAGAGTCTCTTCAAATTTCTAAATTGATGTCATGAAACATTTTATTTACTAAATATTTTTATGAAACCACATGCCTAGAATCACTTTGCCTCAACTTTATATTTTTCACTTCACCACAATTCTACAACCATTAGGTGAGAACTATGATTCTTTTGGTCTCTTGTTATAATACTTTTAATTAGCTGATAGGGTTTTTTATCACTAGCATAGCCCACTGTGATTGTATCATGTTGTCTACTTTCCTAACAATAATTTTGAAATGGTTGATTGTGCTTTTTTTTTCTCTACAACTAGAGATAAAATATGAAGGGTGATAACAATTTGTTTAAAATAAAGAGGTTGACATTTCAACTTTTGGTTAACTCCATTGTTGATCTTAATTGGGCTCTCATAAAGTGCGATCTATTCCTCCCAAGTTGCTACTAACCCAGTTGATTGTTATTAGTTCTTGCCAAAGGCAAGAAGCTATTGGAACCATTAAGAAAAATTTTGTCAATTATTTCAACCAATCATAACCAAGAATTAAAAGTTTAAGAAAAAGTTTCTATAGCTTAACATAATTTTCTATTTTGATGATTGTTAAAATTTTCATTTATCTATGTTCTTATTGGCCAACACACAAAAATATAAGGGAGAAAATTCATATTTCTTTTAGATAAATAATACAAAATTATTGATGACTTCATTAATTAAAATATTTTACAATATTTTTACTCCTATATTAATTGCCCAAGTCTTCATCATAGTACAAAAGGTGGAAATATACATATTTTAATCTTATAATGGAATTTTGACATAACACTATTTTTGTACAAAGAATTTTATTTTAAATTTATTATAAACTTAATGATAATTAATAGTCTTTTCATTGTTTTAACATTTATTTCTTATGCCATTAAAAAATATACATTATAATAATAAAAATATATAACTAATTTACTTTAATGATATATGAAATAAGGATTTGTTATTTAATAATATTATATTTTAATAGCTCAAAGAAATATTCTTATGACTATTATTATTTTAAAGTACCAATTCATTCAAATATATATATATATATATGATTTAAAAATAAGAAATAATTTACTTACATTAATTTAATATTTTTTTGATCAGTAAGAGGCCAAAGTCAAGGGTAATCATTATTATTTATTGTGATATATTATTTCAATTATTATTTAATCTTGAGTAGATTTGAACTCAAGACCACCCAATTAAGAGGCTCACAATTCACCATTGTGTTGTAGGCTCTTGCCTACTTTCACTAATATAATATTAATTAAATACAAACTAAAGTCATTTTTCCTCAATCATTTTACAAAATAAAATTTATAAACTTTAATAAATAATAGTAAATATATATTACTTCTGGTATTGATTTTTCCCCTATTAGTTATCATTATTTGGCATTTATATCTTGCCCATGTCTAGGTTTGTGGATGATTTTATTAGCTGTCATCATAATGGGCTTCTAGGTTCTTCGTTTTCTCCCGTCTTCATCTAGAGTCACTATCTGTCATTTTTAGTTGATCCTTTCTATCTTTGCAAATGGATTCCAACATTTGTGTTTATCATACCACTGAAAATCATACTATGGCTTTCCTTGGCAATGTCAAACTAGAAAGATGGAATAGAATTCTTAATCCGGTAGATGACATGACCAGGATCACCATTAGTAGGGCCATTAGGGAAGGGGTTTTTTATTATAGGTCTTCATGGAGGACTAATAGTGACATTATTGGCTCATTTATTTGGTGTTTGGTGAGAGCAAAGGTTGAACCAAGGGGCATTGTTGGATTATACTATGATATCTTCAATCTAGTGCAGAGTAAGGGGCTTGAGCAAGTAATTAACAACATAGATGATAAATTTTGCATACCACTCCCAAAGAAATACATGAATCTCCCACTTGGGTCTATAGAACTAGAGACAACATATTGGTGTCCAACTTTGATTATCAGAGAAAATCTAGCCTTCTACCGAGAATGGCCTAAGATGGAGGCAAGCATTCAATTTCTACTATGGTGGAGAAGGATTGTTGGAGATGAGAGCAAAGATTGGTTAACAAACTATATTAACCTATTCAATGCATATATACAACCTGGAGTGGTATTTGACAACCTCGATGCCCTTAATTTTTGTATGCCAAACTCTAAAAAAACTAGTAGGGCAAAATTTGACTTTGAATTCCCTCTGATCTTCATGGTTAAGAAGCCAAATGATATTCCAGAGGTCATCATGGTGTACTAGAAGTAAGTGGTTAATTGAAGATCCAAGAAGAAGTTTTGTTTAGACTTAGTTCTAGGGTTTGGGATACTATTCTCCACTACATACTAAGGATTTGGTAATTATCATCTTGTTTAATATAGACTTTATATAGGTCTAATGTAGTTAGGTTCTTTGGTACCAAAGATTTTGAAACTTTATGGATATTGGTGTATAAAGATATGGTCTTATCCTAATTGTATATATCATACTCTATTAATATAACCTATACTAAATAGTTTGTTATGATTGTCTATTCTTCTAGCATGTTCTGGTTAGTATGCCCTCGTGGCCCATTCTTTTTTGGTTGCATATATTATATTTGCTTTGATTGAATTGGCTAGTTATTTGCTTATCGCATGATGATATTTTTAGTTTTCTAAGGATAATTTTTCTCTATGTTTTAGATGGTTAGATGAAATTGGATATTAGGGTTAATTATACTGATCGAGATTCTTTATAGTGGCTAATGTAGCTGATAATTTGAACACAATTTCTCTGTATGGTGGTAGCCATTTTGATTTTGGGATACTTGATCTGAGAATCTCTAAAATTTAGCTTTTTAGAGATTTGGATTCATTTGATTTCCTGTATTTATCTCTTTGTGATTATATAGCTAAAACTCAAATTTTGGCTTTCCATGATTGCTCTATTTGTTATGGTTATTAATGCGTTTAGGGATTCAAGATGAGCAGTTACTTTTTAGAGTTATTTTAGCATCTTCAGTTCCAATGGATTGGTATATTCCTATTATGGTAGATTTTTATGTATGGATGTTTACGGTTGTTCCTTTCCATCATAGTGGTGGGGTTCATTTTCTTGAGTCTTGTGGAGATCGATGTTGGTTAGATGACTAGTCTATGATGTACTATTTTCTCATTAGTATGGAGATTAGTGATACTAATAATTTTTGCCTTAATAGTTTTTATTTGTCATTTAATTCAAGGCTTTTTTGCTACCTCCTTGACAGAGTTTCAAC
>CM053792.1:182661953-182674453 GCA_028749045.1 Cupressus sempervirens
ATCTAGAGGAAAATGGAAAGTGAAAATGAAAAGATAAAAAACTTAATCAAAAGAGGAAAAAAGAGATGGAAAAATACACTCAAAATCAATGAAGAGAAGGGGGAAAAAATAGAATACAATAAAAAAAAACTACATATAACTAAATTATGAAAAATATAATTTATAAAGTTCATAAGTATTTGATTTAAGTAAATTACTTAATCTCAAGATTTTAGAAAGTGTCAATTAAAATTAATTCATTACATCTCATCTTTATAACAAAACATTAAAAAAAAAATCATAATATCTGAATCTAAAGTTACCACTTTGCAACTATTACCACTCAAATTTGAATTTTGAATTTGTTCATGGTGGGCCCTAGGCCTCTGGATCCTCCTCCCTGCTTGGATCTACAAATGGTGCTAGCATTGCACAAGGATTTGGAGGAAACGACGAATGGAGGTGGGTCTAGGGGTGAAGTTGGGAAGACTTTTTCTGACACTGTGGTTTTGGGTAGTGGGGGACTTGCAATTTTTCCATTGGAAGGTGGTCATAAATTGATAGATGGGACCTTGAGGTTGGAAGAACACACTAGTGGGTTCTTCGGTGGCTAATGTTTCAATGGAGGATCCCAAGATTTCTCATGGAATAGATGGGCCAGTGATCTCCCTCCCTGATACTTTGGTGGACAATGTTACCTCTAGCCTTAAACTTTGTGTTGTGGGCAGATTCATCACCTTTAGACCTATAATTGAGATGGTTCATAAATGGGTGAGTCAGAAATGGAAAATCAGGGGTAGTTTGGGTGTTTCAGCAATGCCAAGTGGCCTCTTTTGTTTTGAATTCACATCCTAGGAGGATATCAACCTCACACTTTTGGGAACTTGGTACTATGGGAAGCATTGTCTTTCCTTAACAAGGTGGTACTTGGGCTTTGATGCTAGTGCAAAGATAAACAAGATAGTTCCAGTCTAGGTAAGGTTACTTGGACTACCCCTTGAATTTTTGGATGAGAAGATCCTAATATGGGTGGGGAATTCTTTTGGACACTTTGTTATTGTGGACAAAGTGACTATGAAAAAATCAAGACTGGTATATGCCAGATTTTGTGTGAATGTGGCATTGAATCAAGCCCTCCCGGCTATGGTCAAACTCAAAACCAAATGGGGAGAGAAAGTTCAACCCATTGAATATGAGAATGTGGGCTTGTTCTGTTAGAAATGTGGTCAATTTGGACACCTTATTGTGGACTATAAGGCCCAAGTGTAGAAGGATAAATAAAAGGAAGGTTCCTTGGGAATTGTAATGGAAGCTATGGGGGAACCCTTAGAAGCCCCAAGGTTGGAGACTATTGATGCACAAAAAATGGAGGATAACCTAGTGTAGACCACCTCAGGCAAAGGACTAAGGGGGGATATTGATCCTAAGGAGGGGGAAGCTTTGGAGGATAAGAAGAAAATGGATTATTATCCCTTTAGATGTGAGTTGGACGAACTATTGGGTTCATTAATGGGGGAACTTAAGGAAGGAGAAATGATGGAGGAAAGCGAATTAGTGACCAGCCACCCTCTTCCTCACTCTCCATTTAAATTGTGAGAAGAGGGCCTCCAAGAACTAATGGCTACAAAAGGTGCTACCCAAGAGATGGTATGTACCCCCATAAGGATGATAAATACCTCTCCAGCAGTGATAGCAACTAAGGTAATGTAAAGCATTGAAAAGGCTAAAAAAGAACTAAGCCCCACTTCACCATAGGAGGGGGATAATGGGGAATGGGAGGTTCAAAAAAGGAGGAAAATGGGGGGGGGGGGGGGGGGGGATCTAGATGTAGGGGTATGTGGGACAACTGGAAGACCAACTAGTAGAGCAACTAGAACCAAACAAGTAGCAAGAGACATGGCCAGTGCTAAGAAACTTACACTGGAGACTGTAACTAGAGGTAAGAAATGAAATTACTCTCTTGGAATCTAAGGGGGTTACATAATCCCCAAAAAAAATATGCTCTAAAAAAATGTATAGTTTAGGAAAAGGTAGATTGTGTGTTAATATAGGAAACTAAAATGTCTAGTGCTAATTTTGATAGAATTGCTAGTCATGTTTCGCCGGGTGCTTCTTATATGCATATCGATGCTAAAGGAGCCTCAGGGGGAATTGATACCATGTGGAACTCATGCTCTATGATGGGGGTTGAAGTATGGAAGGATAGAAATTTCATAATAATAGAATTCTAAACTAGTATTCAACATTGGGGCTTATAAATATATATGCTTCTAATAGTAAGGTAGGGAGAAAGGGAACATATGAAAAGCTAGTAAGGATTCTAGAAAATATAAAGGATAAAAAATTAATGTTTATGGGAGATTTTAATAGCCCCTTTTATCACTTGGAGAAATTAGGAGGAAATGGGGACTGCCCAGAAAGTTTGCAATATCTTAATGATTTTATGACCAGAATGGATTTTATTCATGTGAAATTGAGAGGGAACCCATTTACTTGAACCAATAATAGAAAAGGGAGTGATCTTATCTAGGTTAGACTAGATAGGCTGATGGTGACAAGGAACTGGAATAGACTATGCACTTACACGTTGGAGAACCTTACTAGAACTGCTTTAGATAATTCCCCTTTAATCTCGCAGTGGGAAGATGGTTTAGAAGGCAGACCAAAACCTTTCAGGTATGAAATAATGTGGCAATCTCACCCAAAATTCAAAGATAGAATTCAAGAATGTCGGAATATAAGGTTAGATGGCACTACAATGTATAGACTGACCCAAAAGCTTGATAATATAAGGAGAAATGTTAAGGGCTAGGCTAAGAGTTCCTTTGGAGACTTGTTCAAAATGTAGTGCCTGCCCCTAGTTCGCATTTTGTTATCATTGCTGAACTCTTTTAGAGCTAGTTTCATGTTGATGGTTAGTAACATTATTATGAGATTATCAGATATTGTGCTATGGATTCAGTTGATATGTGATGGGATTACTTAGACTCTACATTTCATGTATGTATGATGATTATTTTTAGTGTTTGCAGTTATTAATGATGATTAGTAAGATGATTTATTATCATATGTGTTTTCTTATGGATACTTACCCCATACTTGCATGTGTATGGTGTGCGTGTTTGCTTTGTGTGTTTGCTTTTGTATGGTGTGTCTGATGTGGTTAAGGAAGGGGGTCGTAGTCACCTGCTAGTCAGGATCTACACGATGCACCACTTCCTATCATTGCCTGTTTAGTTTAGTATATATTGTGCTTGTACATGCATGATTTTTATGCAGATTGCAGGTACTGAGTATCGACTTCTTTGAATTGCCAAGATGAGCGTACCCTATCACATTATCTCAATGATAAGAGAGGGGAGATAAATTCTCAAGTCCAAATCCCAACCCTTTAAGCCATTTGTTCTAATTGAAAAATTAGGACAAGTATCTAAGTTGAGTACCTTTTGAATTCGTCAGATGATGTAATTCGTGATATAAACCCCTTGGTTTGATTTGTATGTATTTTGGCTATGATGAATTTTTCGTATTTTTACCTTTGTAAGTCTTTGGAGTATTTTTTATTAATTAAGCCTAATTATAAGATTTAATTAATGGTTTAATTAAATAAAAAATTAATATGATATTTTAATATTTATTTAATTTAATTAATTGAAAAATTAATTAAATAAAATAATTAAATTTGAAAATAAAATAATTAAATTTGAAAATAAAATAATTAAATTAGAAGATAAAAGTTATAATATTAAATTTGGAATGTGACAATATTTATAATATATTTGGAGCTCATTTTCAAATAAATGACTAAATAATATTATTATTAAAGCTAATAAATATTTTAGCAATAAAGTTTAAAAGTGGAAAATATATTTTTTATTATTAAAAGATTCTAAATCTCATATGATTAAAATATAAATATATTAAGATTGAAAAGTGGAGATATTAAAGTTAGTGCATGAGACTTAATAAATAAATAAATAAAATTGAAAAGAGTAAAGTAAATTGGAGTTATAAACTTGCATGAGAATTAACATGTGTTAACAATACGGGGGTTAGTGCATCAATTAAGCGCAAGGTGTCTACAACTCTATAACTCATCAAAAAGGTTGGAAAAGACCCATGCTTAGTTGGTGACACCTTTCAGCGGTTTCAAAAAGCATTCCAAAGGTTTCTTGAGAGCTCTTTATATTCAGGCATTCATAGAAGCTTAGATATAGCATGGAGAGCAATTGAAGCATGGGAGGACTCAAGAACAATAAAAAAATCATAGATCCAACTAAGGAGAAATAATTAGATCTTAATCGAGTTTGGGTTCGAATTTATATTAAATTAGAAAGACAAGATTTGGAATTAAAATAGAAATTTTATGGTGAAAATTCGAATGATTAGATGTAATCTTTCTATCAATTATATTTTTAGATGCATATGAACAAACCCTATTATGGTTAAATTTAGAGAACAATTATTTTAACAGAAAATTCTTAATTCATCACAAATTGTCTTGTCGTTATCCCTTGGATAGACCTGAACTCAGTCATTCATAACTTTTTATCGTGATCGAATTTATTCGATCGCTCTGATTAGAAGTGGCGCAACTTTACCCTCTCCAACATATTTAAATTTTAGCCCGATCCAATGGTTCATTAGGGAGATATGGCCGTCTTTCTGGGACTGTTTTATTCAAGGACAAATATTTTTCCATTTCTCATAACTAAGAGTTCTTTATGCTTAAACTTCACAAAAATAATATATCAAAACATAGAATGAATTAAAGATATTATTGCAATCTTGCCTTATTAGAATCTTATTAATATATATTAATTTTATATGGTTTATTATCTAATCTAATTAAATCAAATTTAATTAAGATTAGTTAATAGTCGAAGAAGTGTAATTAATTATTAGTCAATCTAAGTAAATGGATTTGTAAATGAGAGAAAATTAAAAGAAAAGAGATTTTAATATAGTTCATATAGTGGAATTTGTATAATGTATATTGCATACTATTTAATATATATTAAACAATTTTAGAGTTGTTTAATGAAGATGATAATGTTAAGAATTTGGAGATTATTCATGTTAAAATCTACAATGAGTCTTATTGGTTTGTGATAGGGATCTTTACATAGACAAAATATTATTAGAGCAATTAGAAAATGGAGTCTAAAGTTGATTTTAATATTGATTAAATAATTGTAAGATGATAATTTATATTATGTTGATTTAAAATTTAGAAACTCTAAATGATATTGGATTAAGATTGAATTGTTATGTTAATACATTTGAATACCTTATGGTGTTAAGAGTTAGTCAAATATTAACTAATGAGATTTATAAAAATAATAGTTTGATGAGTTTATTATTTATTAATGTTTATTGGGTCTAACAAACTATTAATAAATAATGATTTAAATAATTATCAATAAATTCAATTAGAGTTAATCTAGAGGAGATTATTTGATGATTAAAGTTTGGTAAAAGATATTAATTTTTGGATTTGGATTATAATTGATTTTAAATCAATTGATATTCATTGAGTTGATAATATAACTATGATATTAATAATTAAGTTGTGCGATAGAGTCTTATTTGAAAAGATTAATGATAATACGAATTAAAGGAAGGATAATGCTATCGGAGAACAATTGAGTTGACTTGTAGGTCAAATGATGAAACTTAGACGCTTCAAAGTATACTTGCAAACAGAAAACAGGAAACCTCTACACTTGATTCAACTATGTAAGATGGCAAAACCAAAACATGTGTCTGCATCATGTATTTTATATGCTTCTTATTTTGGGTTTTGGGTTAACTAGTGTTGACCAGTCCTAGGTTGTTACCAGAGGCTCAGGGATTATGAGATGTGATGGCATGTTGATCTTATTTGATTTCAATCTTTATAAGCCCAACCATGGTTATGTGATGGAATGCTCTATGAATTGATTGTGATTACTGATTGTTATAGTTAAGATTCTTATGTATGAGACACTTGACTTAACCATTATTTTGAGTCATTGATCAGTTATCTTTGGATTATTTTTAGTCGCCATGATGGGACTGAAATGTGAATTTATTTCTTGATGATGTCATGTTGTGACATGTTTGACTCAACCATTTTGGAGTCTTCGATCAGTATGATTTTGAGATATTCTTGGTTGCTTGTTGAGAACCAATGGATACTTATGATTATCAGTGATGCCTTCAGTTGCCAATAGAGAACTGTTGTGGTCATGATTTTCTATGGATGCTTTTCGGATGCTCATGGAGATTTGATGATTCTTATCTTGGAGGTTTGATGATTTTTATTATGGACATTTGATGCTTTTATGCATATTTGATGATTCTTTTTGTGGATTATCTTTTGGATTTTCTTTACAGTCGCTTGTACAAGACTGTGGTGATTTATGATTCCATGAGCTTAGGGTAGGTTATCTACTTGTAGTGTCGGAAAGTGGCTTGCAATTGGGGCCGGGGCCCTAAGTGGTTGCCAAGGTAACTCATTGTAAGTTTGGTTAATAAGTGATAACATTTACACACTAAATGGAGATTAAATGAACCTAAAAAGATAATTGTTTTGGTTCTCGTCCATGCCTTGAGCGCTTGTACAAGCTAGGAAGGGAGTAGTGAGAATGCATGGTTGTAACCGTGCATTCTGTAGTATGCCTCGTCAGTATGAGAGGATACTAGTGGCTGCATGAGATCAGTATGGACTCGTGGAGTTTAGCTAATTGCTAGGGTAACTTGTACATGATAAATGCGATGACACTTTCTCGCTTGCATAGTAGGTTCCTACATGTCATTGTGTGCCTCTGAAATTTAGATGTCAATTTTGTGTGTGATGAAAACCTTTGAGTTAGTATACTTTTAGGATTCCTGGACTATAGAGATTTGTGCTATGTGTTATGGATAGCTTTTTTGGGACTTGAGATTATCTCCTCAGCACGGTGGGAGTGGACCACTTAGGTACCACGCGGTCAGGTGATAGTGTATTTTCCACTCTTATCATTTGAGATTCATTGAGACATCGTGGCTGATGCGTCCTTCATGATGGTGGATATGTATCCTTTCATTGATGATTAGCATATGATAGATGGTGTTATCTTATGCTTATATTTGCATGTTAGATTACTTTCTACATATGATGTTGTATATGTTAGGAGTGACATTCTTACTATGTTAATACTGATGATCTGTTCGGTGATTTGGGATGTTACACATGGAGGGATGGCTAGGGCCCACGATGGTCTAATGATGCTATTAACGGTTGGGAGGAACCATGCACTTAGTTTATTTTGTTTGATCTTTATGATGGATGTATATGTCTTCTATGATGATGTATCATGTGATTATCTCTACTTTGATGTATCATGGACTGGAATAGGATGATGTACCTTATTTCACATATGTATATTCTTTTAAGCCTTCATACCCTGTGACATGTACAGTGGATGATTGAGCATTTGAAAATGTAATGTATGAACATTGGACTTATCATTATTATTCATGTGGATGTTGTTCTAGATGGATTCATGTATGTTAGTTAATTTAGATGTAACTCAACGTTAAGGGATTCTTAAAGAATGAAATTAGTTATGTATGTTATGTTTACTTTTAGATGGACATTGCTATTGCTTCCGTTATTATTTACAAGTTATATGTGGTATTTACTTCCATGTTATTTATAATAATAAAAAAAATGTTACTTAACTTAGTGAAATTCTAAGTTAATTCTTTGGATCCCTTGGCGGGGCATTACACAAAATTAAAGGAGAAGTGGAGGAAAAACTTAAAAAGCTCCAAGGGGAGATTGATGAAGGAAATAACATTGAAAGTGAAACTTAGGAAGAAGAGGAATGTAGAAAAAAATGGAAGGATATTATGTTGAGGGAGGAATTTTTTTGGAAACAAAGATCAAGAGTCTAATGTTTAACTAAGGGTGACAAAAACACTACTTTCTTTCATTGGCCAACCTCCAATCATAAAAGAAGAAACACTATTAGTAGATTGGAAGGAGGAGGAAGGGTTTTTAAAGACTAGGAGGAGATAGGAAGACATGTTGTGGAATATTATAGCAACGCTTACATTAAGGATAACAATGCAGGAAAGTAGGTTATCAGAAGAAGTTTGATTAATACGATCCCACAGGTGCTAGGTGAGGTGGAAAAAAAACCACATTCTAGGAAACATCATGGAGGAGGAAGTGAAATGCGCTATATTTTTTATGAAATCTTTTAAGGTCCCAAGTCCAGATGGTTTCCCTCCAGCTTTTTTCCAGCACTTCTGGGAGATTGTTAAAAGTGAATTGGTTTGGGCAACCTGAGATTTCTTTAAAACTGGGAAGTTGCTAAAAAGGATTAATAAGACTTTTATTGCTTTAGTCCCCAAAATTTTGACACCCATGAGCCTAATAGATTTTAGGCCTATAAGTCTATGCAATATAGTTTATAAGATCTTTGCCAAAGTTCTGGTCAATAGGATAAAACCATTTCTGGAAAAAATTATCGATACTCCACATAAGGGATTTGTTCTGGGAAGACAAATCCTAGATGTAGCGATAACCACACATGAGATTATTCATTCAATGGAAAAAATAAAAGACCTAGAATGGCCTTCATGTTGGATATCTTATAGGCTTATGATAGGGTGAAGTGGGACTTCCTCTATGATGTGCTCGAAAGAGTGGGGTTCAATGACAAAGTTATAAATCTAATTAAGATGATGGTAGGCTTGGTTTAGTTTTTTGTTCTTTTAAATGGTTCCCCTTGGGGTAATTTTGGAGCAAAGAAAGGACTAAGATAGGGTGACCCACTATCACCTTATCTTTCTTATTATGGTTTCTGAGGTTTTGGGGAGGCCTTTCTCTAAACTAGGTAAAACAAGATGTGTCAAAGGGATTAAGCCTACTACAACTACTGATACCGAAGTGCTATAGCAATTTGTTGATGATACTCTCCTTTTTGGAGAATCCTTGGTTATGGAAGCTAAAGCTTAGAAGACTATTCTCCACAATTATGAAGAAATTTTAGGCCAACAAGTTAATTACTATAAAAGATCTATTTCTTTAATACTGATGCCTCATTAGAAAGGAAGATAAGAAACATTTTAGGTTGTTAGTCTGACAACCTCCTAGATACTTATCTTGGCCTACTGTTAACCACAAAGGAGGTGACTAATGACTTCTGGAATACTATAGTGCAAATAATTCAAAAGAAGTTGGTAGGATGGAAAGGGAAAATTTTAAGAAATGCTAGTAAATGACAATTGCTCTTGGTGGCTCTATAAGGTATTCCAATTTACTTCCTATCCCTTTTTAAAACTAACCAAAATATTGCAGACAAAATTGAGAGAATACATAGGAATTTCCTCTATTTAGGGATGGACGAGAAGAAAAAATTGAGCATGGTTAATTGGGATGAGGTTTGTAAGCCAAAGGAGAAAGGGGGTTGGGAGTAATAAGACTTTGTGATCTAAATAAAGCCCTCCTTATGAAGATAGGCTAGAGATTGGGAGATGATAAGATGGATTGAGGTAATATAATGAAAGCTAAATATTTGTCAAATTCCCTTTTCACTTGGAATCTCTTCAATAATGATCTCCTAGGAGGCTCCAAAATCTAGATGAATATTGTCAAGAGTAGAAGCTTACTAAGGGAAGGGACAAGGTGGATTGTGGGAAATGGGCATAGTATCAGATTCTGGGAGGATAATTGGATTGGGGGGAAACCGCTGGTCTATAGTAAATTCAAAAGACTAATGGAGTTAGTAAAGGAAGACATAGGAGGGAAGGTGGAGGACTATATTGACTAGGGGAGGAAGTGGAGGAAACTATGTAAAGACACTTACTCTTAGGAGGATATTCAGCTTCTTAAGGAATTGAAAATATTTTTAGGAGCACAAAGACCCCATATTCCGATCCAAGAGGATACTAGAGTTTGGGACTTAACTTTTAGTGGAAAATTTATAGTCAAATTGGCTTACCAACACCTCTTTAGTAAGGACTTCTTCCCACCATAATGGAGTAAAGTTTGGATTAGTAATCTACTCCCTAAATTTTTTTTTTTCTGGTGGACTATTCAACATTATTAAATTTTAACTCTTGACAATCTGAAAAGAAGGGGTTTTTTTTATCACAAACTGATGCTATCTTTGCAAAGAAAAGGAGGAGAGTATCTCTCACATGTTCCTTGAATGTCAATATGCCTTAAATATTTGGGCTATGGTGTGGGAGAAATTTGGTTTGAATTGGATTCTGAAGGACAACTTATGTCAATTCATGGAGAACTAGAGTTGTCCCTTCTACCACCAAAAATTGGTTTTTCTGTAGAGAATTGTTCCACCATATATTTTTTGGCATATATGGAAAGAAAGAAACACCATAATATTTTGGGAGGTGGAAAACCCTATGGAGTTGGTTATGTGAATCATGGAGAAATTACTAAAGGAAAATATAAGGGTAGAAAAATGTAAGTTACCAAAGGAAGAACCAAGTAGGCAATAAGGTCAGATTGCTGAAAAATGGGGTGTTCAAAAGGATTTTTATATTTTTGATAACTCAAAAGTGTTAATGAGATAGAAAATGAGATGGAAACCACCAATCATAACACAATTTAAACTAAAATTTGATGGTGCTGCTAGAGGGGGTACAGGAGCAGCGAGTGGAGTGTTGAGAAATGGGAATGGTGATGCATTGTCAGTCTACTCTAGGAGGGTGGGGGGTGGAAGTAACAATTTGGCTGAAGCTATGGCTTTGCTTTGGGGTCTTCAGCTGATTAGTGAAATGCTAGTTAAGGAAATAACTATAGAAGGGGACTCCAAATTAATTATTGATATGGTAAATGGAGTGTCCCAACCAGGATGAAATATTTGAACTATCATCACAGACATTAGACATATTTTAGAAGGGACAGAGAATTTCCACCTACAACACATCTATAGAGAAGGAAATAAAGTGGCCAATGCGGTGGCTACCATGGGTTTTGAATTAATGTTAGTCACGTGCTGGAGAAATATGGAAAATCTAAATGAGGATATTAAGTCCTTGATACAAAAAGAAAGAGGGGGGGGGGTATTAATTAATTATGATGACAAAATTTAAGGCCAGGGCCAAATTTGGCAATTACTTCCTTAGAAAGTCAAATTTTGCTAAATTTAATAAAGGTTTTAGGGAAATGAGGAGAAGATGTGGTCGTACAAATGTAAAAGTGAATGAATGCAAATTAAGGAGAGTGGCATTTTTCCATTATGGTAATATACTACGGAATTCAAATTACTTCCCCTTTAAAAGTATGAATAAAATCATTATTAATATTGCTAGAGATTTTAGGGGTGAAAAAATTATGATGTTAAAATGCACGATTCTCATAATGAATTCACATGCAATTTTGAAGTGTCTTGAAAATAGGCTTGTAAAACTATTTCACTCTTTGTAGAAAGGGCCAGGGCTAATAGTATTAATAGTGATATTGAAGAAAAGGAGATTCAGATGCATATCACTAAGGTGGGGGAATCAAAAGAAGGTAGAGAAGATATGGGTGGAGACTTGAATAGGCTGGAGCCCATAAAAATTGAGAATTTCAAAGACAGGATGGCTACCTGGTTCCTATTAAAGGAGGGGGAATTTTTTCCTTACATGCAAGCGATGGTGGGGTATGATGAGATTTGTGCCCTCTAGTTCATTAATGGGTGGAATGGTTGCAAGGTAACCATAAATGGCATTACTTTTTGAGTAAATGAGGAAGTAATTGCCATGATTGCTAGGCTGCCTATGAAGAGAAAAAATGGAGAAAGGTCACAAAAATGATAGACAAGGCTAGTATGAGCAATTTTTTCATGGATGACAAAGAACTAGTGCACTGCAGAGGAGGATTTAAGAGATATAAGCTGCTAGCTCCATAGGACGATGTCTACCTGGTGCTCATGAAATATCTTATGCTAGAGGGTAGGTTTTGTGTTTACTACTATTAATCCTTTCCCCTCTTGAATCATTTTAGAAATATGGATTTTATTTCTATCACATTTTTTTTGCTACATTCTCTAGAGGATATGGTCAGTGATGTTAGGGAGAAGAGGAACAAGGGGCATAACTTCACCATTATTCACCAAGGCCTAATTTTCCATCTATACCAATTCCATCTCACCCTTTGCCCCTCTAGGGTGGTGGTCATTGACAACCAACACCACCATCAGAGTTCCCCCCTTAGTATCAGAATTGGTACTAGAATCCATACCCCACAGCCTTCCCCTAGCTGTGAAAATAAGAAAAAGAAAAAAATTGAAGTGTTAGTGGAACAAAAGGGTAGCAAAAAGATTAAAGTTAAAAAACTAGTGGAGGTGGAAGAGGAGGACTTGGAGGAGGAGGGAAGTAGAAAGGGTAGGAGAAGGTCAGGAAGACTTTCCCAATCCCAGGCAAGGCATAAGAAAAAATTAATAGATTCAAGGTTGAAGAGGTGGAGGAGGAGAGCTCTGAGAACAATGAAAGGGAGAGGGAGGAGGAGAATAACTTTGAATTAAAGAGAGAAAAAG